>QXDM01000131.1:0-194120 GCA_003730235.1 Pythium guiyangense
GCTCAAGTGGGTAAGCTCTCTCTCTCTTTCTCGTCTCGTTCGCCGCTTGCGAGCTTGCGAGCACTGCTAGTACATGTACATGTATACAGCGAGTGAATCTTGGTGTCGCCGCCGCACTTGACCGACGCGATGAGGACATCCGGCGGTGTTGATCGTCCTCCTCTGTCCGTCTACACGGCCCGCCGCGTCCACTTGCCTCGCGCGGCTCCATCGCTTCAGTTGCTAATAGACTTGCTCGACTGACTGAGCCATCCGTGGACTCGAGTGTGAGCGCAAGTCTCGCCTCGATGCGCGAGCGAGCGAGCGAGCGTTCACGAGGCTGACCTCGCCAGTCGTGTCTATGTCCGTCCAGCGAAAGCGAGCGAGCGAGCGAGCTGATCGATGGTCTTCAACACGCATCGTTTAGCTTCGCTTTAACACCCGCTCGCTCGCATCGCTCACATTGCCAGCAGCTCGCAGCTCGCAGGTCGCTAACAACCAGCCAACCAGTCAGTCAGTCGCCAGTAGCGAGTGAGCGAGCATGTGTGCTCGTGTGTGTGAAGCGATGTGGTGAGCGTGTGAGAGGGTTTCGAAAGGACGAGACATCCGTCGTGGTTCAGACTGCACAAGCGGAGGCGAGCAGGCACGCAGGAGGCGAGCTGTGCGAGCGAGCGAGTGTGTGAATTGTGCGAGTGAGTGAGTGAGCGGGGCCGACTGAGCAACGGCACCGCCCGTCGAGGTCGAGGTCTCTCGCTTGGACTCGCTCGGATTGGGCTTGGTCGCCACTGGCTTGGTCCTTTGCAGCCTGCTGCCACCATTGGTACTGCTACTGCTATTGCCACGAGGTCTCTCTCACTCTCATATACTAGTAAGCACAGCCCAACACAGTAGTTAATGACCTCCAATCCAAGACGCGAAACAAGCACACGAAGCAAGGGGCGACACACACACACGCTTGTCGACTCAACTCGACGTGCGCGCAGCAACTTGCGCGTCCGCGCGACGAACGATGGTGTGAAACGAGAGCAGCGAGCGAACGAGCGATAGATAAGCGAGGTCTGACGCACGTTAGTGTGTGACCGCGGCGGCGTGATTCCATCGCGCGAGGCGCGATACATGGCGCGGTGCAAGGCAGCTGAGACGAATCTCCTCGAGACCGCAGAGACTGGCCAGTGGGAAAACCTCGTGTTCAACATCATTAGTATGGGTAAATTGCGGAAGTAGACTGTAAAGTGTGGACCACGCGAGGCAAAGTGGACAACGAATCACCACGCTCGACTCATACTTGGTGTTTGTATGCTTCTTCATAGTTGCCGCGTCTGCAAGCGCGAAAATCAAGAGAATCGATTAATCAGATCTGGAGACTATCAAACTTGATCCAAAGGCTATCAAACTTCATCTTCTGTCTCTACAAAAATGATCCAGAAAAACTATACAAAATTGATCCAGAGGCTGTGATCACACGCAGCTCTCACGCACCTGCAGAGGATCGAGCAGACTCTTCAACCTCGGTCCTTCGGTGAAGCAAGCTACTGCTGCTGCTCAGCTCAGCTGAAGTGCTAGTGCTGCTTGCCTGCCTTCTTGCCTGCGCAGACGTACGTGGCCACGCCAGCACAACGGTGCTACACACTCCGTTTCATTCCACTCCACTGTGACGCGATGCAAACAGCGCGAGAAGACTCCGGATCCAGCACACTACGGCGCTGTTTCCGAGTGCTGGAAGAACGAAACACAGCAGCACTGATGAATCACGTTGCACGGCTTGTGTGACCCTCTTGCACTACAGTAGTGGCGCACATGCTTTTGTGATAACCATGCGACCCTCGACAAGTGTGTTGGCAAGAGGACCGAGTGGACCGTGGTGCTCTCTGTGTGACTCGCGCGCGATGTCAACGCGGACACGTGCAGTGGAAAGAGAGGACGCCGTTTAGCAGGTTCAAAGTGCACCGCACAGCGCACACGACAAGTTGGTTTGTGCCTCTGTGGCTTGCTCCATCAGGCTCGCACAGTGTTTGCGGCATCACTAGCGAAGCGCACTGGCGCAAGCTTCGCTCGGAAGTGATCGCAAAGCTGACAAGGAGAGCTCCTGCCGTCGTTCGTGCAGCACGAGAAATATGCGGCGGTGATCTGTGCCGTGGGGTGTTGAAGACAACTCCAACGGAGTAGTCGCACACAAGCGACGACAAACTCAAGCAGATCTGTCCTTGACGCCACAGAGTACAACGTTGCTGATTGCACGCAATGAGGATCTATACGATCAAGACGACGAATGTGCTCGCAGTTGCAACGTCGCTCGCCAAGTTGCCTCATCAATCAGCTCGTCACAGCGACGGCAATACAGACCGCGGTTGTGGTGCGCGTCGTGGCGCGCGTCCTAACGCACATCAACGACAACAGCGAGTGATTCGTCACAGTGCACTTACTCACGCTTACACCCAAGCTCAGCGCATAGCTCATCGCTGGTGTGCTCGCTGTGCTGCATCAGCTCTACATAGCCCTCTGCTTGATCAGCGACAAACGCAACAAAGTCGTCCCATTCGAGAGGTCCTAGCAAACACTCATGATGTTCATGCGCTCAGAGCTGATGCACATCTGCAGTTGTTGCACAAGCGATAGTTGATTGAGTGCGAGGTAGTTTGGGCGAATGCTGGAGGCAGGAAAACCCAACGACAAGCTCCAAATCGCAACACACGATCGAGGCACTACGACCGATCGATTGATGTAGCGCTCATTGAAGGTCAGGTACACTCGTTCCTCCAGCAGTTCGGATGCGGGGTCGTAGTGGAGTGGAATGAAACGGAGTGTGTAGCACCGTTGTGCTGGCGTGGCCACGTACGTCTGCGCAGGCAAGAAGGCAGGCAAGCAGCACTAGCACTTCAGCTGAGCTGAGCAGCAGCAGTAGCTTGCTTCACCGAAGGACCGAGGTTGAAGAGTCTGCTCGATCCTCTGCAGGTGCGTGAGAGCTGCGTGTGATCACAGCCTCTGGATCAATTTTGTATAGTTTTTCTGGATCATTTTTGTAGAGACAGAAGATGAAGTTTGATAGCCTTTGGATCAAGTTTGATAGTCTCCAGATCTGATTAATCGATTCTCTTGATTTTCGCGCTTGCAGACGCGGCAACTATGAAGAAGCATACAAACACCAAGTATGAGTCGAGCGTGGTGATTCGTTGTCCACTTTGCCTCGCGTGGTCCACACTTTACAGTCTACTTCCGCAATTTACCCATACTAATGATGTTGAACACGAGGTTTTCCCACTGGCCAGTCTCTGCGGTCTCGAGGAGATTCGTCTCAGCTGCCTTGCACCGCGCCATGTATCGCGCCTCGCGCGATGGAATCACGCCGCCGCGGTCACACACTAACGTGCGTCAGACCTCGCTTATCTATCGCTCGTTCGCTCGCTGCTCTCGTTTCACACCATCGTTCGTCGCGGACGCGCAAGTTGCTGCGCGCACGTCGAGTTGAGTCGACAAGCGTGTGTGTGTGTCGCCCCTTGCTTCGTGTGCTTGTTTCGCGTCTTGGATTGGAGGTCATTAACTACTGTGTTGGGCTGTGCTTACTAGTATATGAGAGTGAGAGAGACCTCGTGGCAATAGCAGTAGCAGTACCAATGGTGGCAGCAGGCTGCAAAGGACCAAGCCAGTGGCGACCAAGCCCAATCCGAGCGAGTCCAAGCGAGAGACCTCGACCTCGACGGGCGGTGCCGTTGCTCAGTCGGCCCCGCTCACTCACTCACTCGCACAATTCACACACTCGCTCGCTCGCACAGCTCGCCTCCTGCGTGCCTGCTCGCCTCCGCTTGTGCAGTCTGAACCACGACGGATGTCTCGTCCTTTCGAAACCCTCTCACACGCTCACACACATCGCTTCACACACACGAGCACACATGCTCGCTCACTCGCTACTGGCGACTGACTGACTGGTTGGCTGGTTGTTAGCGACCTGCGAGCTGCGAGCTGCTGGCAATGTGAGCGATGCGAGCGAGCGGGTGTTAAAGCGAAGCTAAACGATGCGTGTTGAAGACCATCGATCAGCTCGCTCGCTCGCTCGCTTTCGCTGGACGGACATAGACACGACTGGCGAGGTCAGCCTCGTGAACGCTCGCTCGCTCGCTCGCGCATCGAGGCGAGACTTGCGCTCACACTCGAGTCCACGGATGGCTCAGTCAGTCGAGCAAGTCTATTAGCAACTGAAGCGATGGAGCCGCGCGAGGCAAGTGGACGCGGCGGGCCGTGTAGACGGACAGAGGAGGACGATCAACACCGCCGGATGTCCTCATCGCGTCGGTCAAGTGCGGCGGCGACACCAAGATTCACTCGCTGTATACATGTACATGTACTAGCAGTGCTCGCAAGCTCGCAAGCGGCGAACGAGACGAGAAAGAGAGAGAGAGCTTACCCACTTGAGCACTGAGCATTTAGCGAGCGACATACATGGCTACCCTCGCGCGAACCAGCAGTCCTGCTGGCGTCCAGTCGAGTCGTGTTCGCGTCCAAATCCGAGTCCTGACAACAGCCTGCTGCGCCTGCTGCTCTGATGATCACGACGACAGTGTCGCCACCACCACTCGTATCAGTCGTCGTCGCCGTCCAAGCAAACATCCTGCCTGCCATCGCGACGCACACACACAACGCACTACCAGACACGAACAGAGCAGGATCGCTCGCGGCGTGACGTGCATCAGTCGAAATCCCTCTTTTCAACGCTATAGTGAAATACATGAGGTATCGACTCTCATTTATGAAATATCAAATATCACGAAAGTGCCGGCCAAAACCACGATGTTTGCCTTAGTTATTTCTCTATCAGCGCTCTACTTCAGAGGCGCGAAAGGACGTGCCTCTTCAAGCACTCGACTTGCCTCGTCAAGATCGCTCGCCAAGACGAGATCGCTCGTTGCTCGACGCATCAAGGCACATTCATCTCGCGTCGACGTGTCCCCGCGTTCTCGCTGACACAAGAAGACAAAAGCACACGATGGCGCAGTCGTGGTTCGCCGACCCTGAGCTCCTCACGACCAATCTCTCGCCGTCCTACTTGCCAAACAACCTCTCGAAAGTCGACGACACGGTGGTGCGTGCTTCATCGCTCGCTTCACTTCTGCCCTCAAGCTCTCTCTCTCTCTCTCTCTCTCTCTCTCTCGCTTTCTCAATCGCACACCTCACGAACGAGCACTGTCAATCACACATTCAGGTGTACGCGCACATCGACGATGTCGTAGTTGTGAACGTCGCGCAGTCGCCGTGCGTGACGACGAAGCTCCCGATCGTCGAAAAGTCGTGCATCCACCAAGTGCGTCTGTGCTCGCTCGATGGCACGCTCTTCATCGTCGTTGCGTCCGACAATGGCGTTCAGGTATGTGTGTGATAGCTGTAACAGCAGGAGCAGCAATGTGATCCACTACACGTCGTCATTGACGCTCACTCACTTTGCCGACAGATCTTTGACGATAAAGGCGAGCAGAGTCTCTACGAGCTCGCGCTCAAAGACGCACTCGATGCGCCGGAAGACGGTGCGCGATCTCGTTCATCCCGCTCTATACCACTTGCACCTCTCTAGACTCGATGGCGCGCTGTGCACTCACCGATAGACTCACGCACTAGCGCAATCGATCCGTTCGCCAGGCGTCGCAGTCTTCTGTCGCGGCATCGCAGCGATCAACGCGAGTCAGTCGACGCTCATGGTCGGGACGTCGCTCGGGAAGGTCCTTGTGATCGGGAAGGACAAGAGCGCGAAAGCAACCTCGGCGCACGAGTTCGACTTGCTCGAGACGCTCTGCGAGCACAAAGACGCTGCGATCGCGTGCATCGAGAGCTCGACTGGTGCTGCTGGTGGTAGTACGAGTCACGGCAGCGCGCTCGTTGCGAGCAGCGACGACAGCGGTCTCTTGCTCGTGCGGAACCCAGACGACAACTTTGACGTCGTCCACCGCATCGAGAGCGACGACGGGTACCCGATCACGGCCATGTGCTTTGCGCTCGAGCACTGGCTCGTGTGCGGCTACGTCACCGGCAAGCTCCGGATATACAAGCGCGACCCGTTCCAGCTCCACGCTGAAGTCGCAGCGCACACGCGCGCAGTCACAGCGCTCGATGCGTTCGAGCACCACGTTGCGTCTGTGAGCGAAGACACGTTCTTGAACGTCTGGGAGCTCGCAAGCACCAAAGCGAGCGGTCGCGTGCGTCTCGCGAGTTCGCACACAGTGCCGAACGACTTGCTCACGGGCGTCGCGTTCGCTGGCGCAAAGAGCATCGTCACTGCAGCGTACGACACGAACCACTTGAAGCTCTGGGTGCCCGAGTAGCGCTATCGCTTGTCTTCAAGCGCTCACAAGACACACTGTGGCTCGAGTCACATGCTCATGCTCTCACTCTCTACGGATCGCGTCGGGCAGTCGTTGGCTATGGATGTACTAGGACGCTACACAAGCTGTAGACTACGAATGGACCGACCCCCTTGCTTGTTCTATCTGTCTCTTGCGTCGCTCACTCAACGTCGTAGACTATCGAGAGGACACACTCTCCGTGCGCGCGTCAGTCAAACAGACTCTCGTCGTACTCGATGTGGTCGTGGAGGTTCTTCGCTGCGCCGTTGAGCGACACCCACGGCGCGCTCTTGGCTTTCGTGAGCGTGAGCGTGAGCTGGTTCCGCTTCACGGTCCACTTCACGTCCTTGATGTCGCTGTACAGCGTTGGGATCACAAGACTCTTGGCTTGGTCGCCGCCCGGTGCAGTCAGCAGATCGAGCGAGAACGACGTCTTGGTCCATTTCTACCATAGCGCAAGCGAAAGCATCGAGAGCAAGTGAGTGCGTGAGTGTGTGAGTCTGTGGCTATTGAGATCACGACAGACGCTGTCGATAGGAGCTGATCGTACCAGAATGAGCTGCTCGTCCTGCATCCCAACGACTGCGTCGTCGCGCAAGTAGATGCTGTCGATGCACACACGCAATATGAGTGAGTCAAACGCTTTAGCACGCTGCCGCACAAGCAAGCGCAAGTAGAAAGAGAGAGAGAGACGCACCTCACGCTGTTCTTGTTGTCGACCCAGCCGTACGTCGAGACCATGGTCTTCTTGATCGCGTCGCTGTCGTCGGCCTCATCCGCTTTCGTCACGCGGCGCTGGTGCGCGTAGTAGTAGCTGTTCTCGCCCTTTTTGATGATGCTCTCATCGAGCGCTGAGCGACCGTCGTCGTCACTTGCATCATCGTCGCTGTCACTGTCGCTATCGCTTGCATCGCGCTGTTGCTGCTTCGTCTTCTTCTGCTTTGTCTTGGTCTTGGTCGTTTGGCGAAAGCAGAGCTTGTAGAGCACGAGCGTGACGACGAGCACTGAGAGCGTCACGAACGCCTGCCACGCGACGCTCTTGTCGATGTGGATCTCGCCGAGCGGCGTCACGAGCTTGATGTACGTCGCCTGTGCGCTCGGGACGTACAGATACGGCACGAAGAGCTTCATCGCGATTGTCAATTGTCTCTGTGTGTGTCTGGATACTGTACTTGCTTCGAGAATCGGTAGTGTCGTACTTTAAAGGAGCTATAGTAGGAGTTAGTAGCAACTCACTGTACTTGTAAACATCCTGTTTGTATTGCTTTGCTACTAAAAAGTCTAGTAAAAGTACGCATTCTTGTTGTCGTTTTTGTATGCCTGCCGTACAGTAAGTTATGTAAAAAAGACTATATGCTTTTTACTGCGTGACTACAGTAGTGTGTGTGTTGAGAGCCAAACCAACCAAATCGAGCGGCGCAAAACCACACGAGACGCCAGACGCCAGACGAAGAAGACCGACCGCGTCGTGCTTCTCTCTCTCTCTCTACGTGCGTGTGTCTCCACCTCCAGCAGCAACAAAAGCAGCAGCGCATTAATCGCACAAAACACGCCGCTATCATGAAGCCGCTGTTCGGGAAGATCGTGTCGAACAAGATGCAAAAGTCCGTGCTCGTCGAAGTCGCGCGCATCGTGAAGGACCCCAAGTACGGCAAGTACTACAAGAAGACCAAGAAGTTCATGGCGCACGACGAAGAGAACGTGTGCAACATGGGCGACTTTGTGCGCCTCTCGCCGACGCGACCGCTCAGCAAGCGCAAGCGCTGGAACGTCGAGGAGATCACGCGCAAGGCGGAGATCTAGACACACCACGCTCGCAACGTGCTCGCGCTCGTACTCTCTCTTGTGCGCACGCTCGTAGCATACGCACGTGCACGCGCGTGTGTGTCAAGCAGAGAGTGCAGCGCGCGTGACTCGCTCGTGCAGTGCGCTTTGGCGCTTGGCGTCTCGTGTTCGTGACGACTGACAGCGGATGCAATGCGCAACAAACGAGTCAAGATCGCTCGAGCCAATGGAAGAAGTAATTTAGACTGTGTTGTTACTTTTTTCCGCACTCGCGCACACTCACACACGTCCTCGATCGGTCGCTCACTTGTAAGGAGCGCAGAGCTCAGAGCTCGTCGTCGTCCGAGTCTGCGAACGGGTCGTCGACTGGAAAGTCCCC
The DNA here is from genome assembly GCA_003730235.1 of Pythium guiyangense. Classification (NCBI taxonomy): domain Eukaryota; phylum Oomycota; class Peronosporomycetes; order Pythiales; family Pythiaceae; genus Pythium; species Pythium guiyangense. The sequence continues at coordinate 8,470 of QXDM01000131.1, forward strand.
GACCGTGACGTTGTGCGGACGGATGAAGCCGCCATACTTGGCCGCGCACGCAAAGTACTCCTTGCCTTTCACAGTCCCCGTGCCTTTGCCAAGTGGCTCGTCAAACGTCACGCCGACCCAGTAGCCCGGTGCGATCTCAGGCACTTCTCCGATGTACGCGACTTGTCCGCGGCGGCCACCCGGCTGCACTTCGCACCGGTCGCCCACACGCATGCTCTCGACGCTCTCGGGTCCAGGCGCGTCTGCCGCTGCTGCTGCTGCAGCAGGACGCGCGACGTTCATCATTGCCTTGGGCTTCCAGTTCGGATCCTTCGCGAGCTGCTCCTTCTTGTACGCGCGCACGGTCTTCTCGCCTGGTCATGCCACACACACATAGTGCATGTTAGATCAGCACAAGCACACAGTATGCAGTCGAGAACGCTCAAGTGATGCAGACTGAGCGATGGAGTGACTGAGGAAGTCACCAACAAACAGTCGATCGCGTGCGCGAACGAATGGCGCGTCCAGTCGACGCTGTGCTCCTGCACGTCACAGCACTAGACACGCACACACACTCATGTACAAACACTGCAAGCACAAAGACGTACGCTTGTCGTAGTCGGCGTCCGAGATCTCGTACTTTTGCACAAGCGAGACGTCTTCGAGGCCGCCGCCTTTCGAGAGCGAGAACGGGTCGCGGTCGACGACGTGGAGGCGCATGCCGTTCTGCACGCCGTAGTACCCGAGCATCTTGCGGTCGTCGTCGAGGCGCGCGCGCACGGAGCCGTCCAAGTTCATGACGAGCAAGTCCATGGCATCGGGCTTCGTGCCCGAGTGGCGATATACTTTCTGGCGCACGTCTGCGATCGTGAGGTGCAGGTCGAGGCGGATGTCGACCATCTGCATCTTGAGGTTGCTGTGCGTGATGTGGAGACAGACCATGCCGTCTGGCAGGTTCTCGTACTCGAAGCCGTCCTTGGCAGTCACGAACGCGCGGAGCGCGCGGAGGTCCTCGGCCATGATGCTGTCTTGGTGTCTCGATCGCCGTCGCTTCAGCTGTGCCAGCCTCTTTGATTGCGTTTGCGTGATGTAGCGTATCGATCGTCGTAGGTACGATCGTGACACTTGACATTTGTATGCAATCTTGATAAGTACGAGTACTGCTGCTTGAGTCAAAAGGGGGAAGCAAAGCACAGCAAGAAGACACAACACATCGTCGAGCATGACCATGTCGACGACGACGCTGCTGCCGATCGAGTCGCTGCGGTGCTACGACCTCGTGCTCATTGCGTGCGTGATGCTCGCGCTCGACGCGGTCGTGTACGCCTGGAGCCAGCGCGGGACGCAGCTCTCGCCGCAGGAGACTGCGCTGCTGAAGCAGTACAATGAGCAGGTCGTGGTCGTCAATCGCCTCAACTCGGTCGAGACGTTCGTGGAGCAGTCGAAAGCGATCCGCAAGATGAACACTGTGAAGAAGCAGATGCAGGAGCTCGCAGGTGCGCTTTGCATATATGTGCACGTGTGCGTGGCTGTGGACTCCATTCGCATCGCTCACTGTCGCTTGGACGTTAACGTCAATGGCCACGTGCTTGGACCATCATCTCCAGTCGAGCGCATGCAGAACGCCGCGCCATCCAATCTCCAGAAGCGCGTCACGCAACTGCGAACAGTGCGTCTCCACTTGGTTGTTTGCTATCGCTCTATTAGACTGCGACTCGAACGATGCGACTGACTGACTTGCATGTGTGTACCATTTGTGCAGCCAGTTGCAATGGTCGTCCTGAGCGTGTTGTACTGGAGCGAGCCGCTCGTGGTGCTGCCGCAGGGTCTCATGGTCCCGTTCGAGCGTCTGCTGTCGTTCCCTGGCTTCCCGTTCGGTGCGATCTCAGCTGTTGGCTGGGCCGGCGTCTGTCGCCGCGTTGGCACGAAGCTCTTTGGGTAGTTTGTAGCTCGGCACTCCGAGGCATCCTCCTCCGTAACAGACACCAACCACTGCACTATCGCGCGTGCACTCTGTAGTCCGTTAGTCAAGCGCAGCTACTCAAGAGATCAGGCAGTGGTCTCATAGAGCGCATCGCACCAGCAGCTCACCAACGTGAACAGGTCCTTGGGCACGCTCCGATAGACAGATCCACACCACCAGACAAGCAACGAGACGGAACGAACGAGACGGTGGTTCTGCTTGGCAAAGCGTCACACGCTAGACACGCGCGATGGATTGGGTGGCATTACGTGGCGAGGCGCACGCACAGACAGGTGCCGTCGTGCAGTGCGACGTGTCGCTTAGTAGTCCGAGCCGCCGCCGAACATGTCCATGCCGCCGCCGAGGTCAGCCTCCTCTTCCTCCTCCTTCTCCTCGACCGGAGCGGCGGCAGCGCCACCGGCAGCCGCAGCCGCGCCCGACGACGCCGCGCCGCCGCCGATCGAGACCGTCGCGAGCTTGGCCTTGCCCGCCGCGATGAGCTCCTCGACGTCCTTGCCCTCAAGCTCCTTCAGGAGAAGCTCGATCTTGGCCGCGTCGGCCTCGCCGCCGAACGACGTGACGACCTTCTCAATGTCCGCCGCCTTCGGGGACGCGTTTCCGCCGAGCACAAGCAGAAGGAAAGCAGCAACGTGACGCATCTGGAGGCGCAAGCGAGCACAAGACAACGAGGAGTTAGCACTCGCGCTCGAGTGATACGCAGTTGGTGACGAGAGTAGCGAGTGGCGGCTGCAGCAAGCGGCACAGGCAAGCGTAGCGCAAGCGGATCAATGCTCGACGTGCTGGACCGCAAGCGACAGCAAGGTGGTGACGGCGGTGAGGTTGCTGGGCACCGTGCTGTCGATGCTGTTGCTGCAGTAGTTGCTGGTCGATGCGCTGCTGTCGTGTGATGTAGCATCTAGCGCTGTCACGAACTGCTGCTCGTTGTTACTGCTGCTGAAGCGATAGTGCACTCGCGCTGTGTGCTGGTGTGACGCTGCTCATGCGCTTGCAGCTGTGCTGTTGCTGTCGCTGCGCATTTGTGTGCAGGTCGCTGTTGTCGTTCTTGCTCGCTTGCGTCATGCGGATTGCATGTCATCATCGTGCTGTCCATGCTGTTGCGCAGATCTCGCTTGCTCGCGTCATTGAGCGAGTACCGCTCGCGGTACTGCGACCTGCTTGTCGAGCCACGCCACATCGATCCACGCCGTGCCATGCTGCTGCTGCATCGCGCCACTCATGCACTCGCGCACGCATGCACATGCACACGCACCTTGTTTAAGGTAAAAGAGGTTTTCTGTAGAGCACCCGACGACGCCTATTCGTTGCAGCAGCGATGTGGGCGACCGCCATCATTGCTCGTCGCGCGCACCTGCCAGCCAAGTCGTCCGAGAACCAATCACTCGACGAGCATACAGTTTGCCATATTAAGTGGGCGTCGCTGGATCAACCCGAATAGAGGCGCGCATCATTCATGTGACCCACACACGCTCACACGTCACATATTTCTCACACGTCACAGATCGAGCAATGACAAGCATCACGAGTGCTCTTGCTTGCTCTTGCTGCACACGCTTCATGGCTTGAATCCGTGTCTATCGCTGCCTCTCTCGATCGCTTGCTCTCATGACAAGAACGGCTCGTCGCGCACTTCTTGGATCACGTGCCGGATCTTCAGTACTTTTGCTCTTGCTGGCAGCGACCGAGAGGATCCGCACGATGACAACGACGATACTCGAGAGTGCGGATGGCTCAGCGACGGCAGTGACGGGCGACGCAAGTACTCGTCGTCGTTGTCATCGCTGTCGTCGTGTCGGTCGACACCACCGGCGCTGCGAATAGCATGGCGAGACGCGACAGTGCCACTGGACGGAGCTGGTACAGGATGCAGACTGCAACCACGATGCGTCACGACATACGATACATCAGTCAGTCAGTCAGTCACTCCGCCTGCCACATGAGTTTGCATAGTGCATGCGCAAGAGTGCCGTGCAACGTACGCTCTGCTCGTGTGTCGCGATGTCACTGCGTCGCTCGTCTTGCTGAAGATGCTCTCGACTTTCTCAATCTCGTGCTGCTCAAACGCAAGAGGATCACGAGCGAGAATGCATGAGCGCTCTTGCGATCGCTTGGTACACACACCCGGACACACACGCACCTGCTCTTCGAGCGCTCGCTCTAGTGTCTTGCACAGATCGTTCAGCTCATGTAGTGTCGGCGGCGGCGGCTTTGCATGCACGTTCCGTCGATCGTCGTCGATCAAGTCTTTCTCCATCTCTAAGCAGCTCTGCCGATTGCACCACCAGCAACAACAACAACAACTCTGTGTGTGAGCACCTCGAGCACATGAGTGCATCTCAATGCCACTGCTAGGACAACGCACCTGAATGAACTCAATGTCTTCGAGCAGTTGCTGCCGCTCGTCCACGAGTGCGTCCTGGAGATCGTCTCGAATCGCATCGATCTGCTCAACGTTCAGGTTCTTGTGCACTTCTGGGCTCTCGAGCACGGACGACGCAGTCGATGAGACTGAGAGCGTCGAGCCACGCGACACGGGTCGCTGTGAACTCGCTGTCATCGGTCGCTTGCCGTTGCTTGTGCCAGGGCGAATCGCGACACCAGCTATCGCAGCGTCGCCACTACTACTGCAGCTGTAGCGCGGAGATGCGATATCCGCCATTCGCGGCGCCGATGGACATTGCTGGAAGTGCGGCTCTGTGCTGCTGCCTTTTGCGCCTTCCGCGTCGCTCAAGACGTACTCGAGCAGCTCTTTCTCTTTCTTCGACTTGATCGCGATCCGATCAGCTCGAGACTGGACGTCGCGCGCCAGGAGCTTGAGCTTCTCGAGCAAGAGCGACCGACCTGGCGGTTCAGGCACACGCACGCGCTTCACAAGCGCGTCCTATCATGGGCAGCATCATAGTGTGAGTGTATGTTTGTTGGATCACATACTTTCGCCGACAGGCATGCATCGGACGACAAGTAGTAGTAGCGCACGCACTCGGATGTTGTCGTTCTGTTGCTGGAACTCGGAGAGGATCTCGACGAGCACTGCGAGTTCTTGCGATAGCTCCTGGTGTGTCATGGCCGTCATCGATCGATTGAGCGCTGTGCGTGTTCCCAACACCAACAAACACCAACAAGACATTGACACAGCGCAAAGACGCACCTCGTTCTCGTCAATGAGGTGGTTCCCGATGGCAGCACGGAGCTCGCGCACTTCGGATGGCTTGACAAACTGCTTGAGCTCGTCCCAGATGAGCTTCCGGACGTGAAAGTACTCGCTCGCCATGGTCACCGACGTCTGCGCAGGCGATCCACGTGTACGTACGCGCACACTCGACTACGCGCTCGTGCTCTTGCGCTGCCGTACGCTGCTGCTGCTCGCTCTTGCGCTCGCAAGTCTCTGCCATGATGTGCATGTAAAAATAGGCGTCGCAAAATGGCTACATCCTCTGTATCGTTGTTGATTGTCCTCTCTAAAATTGTTGCAGCGGTCAATGGCTACACTTGCTGTTGGTACTGCTTGTGCGGAAGCTCCTCAACACGCTCGCTCATTCACGCGTCTACTCGGCGACGCTGATGTAAAGCGGGTCGTGGGACCAGACTTCGCGGACTACCGAACGCGCAGCGCTCCACGCGCGACCGTAGATCGAGACCCGAAAGTCGCCGCGTGCGAGGAACAGCACTTGGATCTCGTGCGTCGCGACGCACTCGCGCGCATCGAGTACACTGCCACTCAGTGCACCATTGCGACTGGTGTTGCTGTTGTTGCTGCTATCGACTGTCAAGTCGCGCGTGAGCATCCCGACGACGACCACGCTGTCGTTGACGACAGAAGACGCGAGCTCATTGTCGTCGTCGTCGTCGTCGTCGTCGTCACCGTCTTGTGTGATACGGATCTCAATCGACGCTTGCGCTGCGTCTCGTGCGTCGTCATCACCATCGCCGTCGCTCGTCGCTCTTGCTCTTGCATCTTCAAAGCCGCGCCACCGGATCGCAAACGCAATCGACACGAACTCGAGCAGTCGCACGTCGAGCCGCCGTCGCGCTTTCGACAAGTGCTGGCTCTGGCAAAACACGAACGGCGAATGTCCAAGCGACGCAGGCTTTGCTCTCGTGCTGTCTGGGCTTGTAGTGATCGCATCTGCTGCTGTTGCTGCTGGTACTGCTGCTGCAAGCATGGGGATCGCTGACTCGTCGTCGTCGTCTTCAGCCGTCGAGTGACTGATACGAGGACCATTGCCAGCGCCAGTACGCAGATCCGACGACGCACTCGCGCTGATCTCAAACGCAAACTCAGGCGCGAGCAGCTCGAGCGTCGCTGGATCGTCAGCGTCGCTGCTCGTGGCGGCGCCACGCGACTGCCAGAGCGCGTGTGCAAACTCGAGCGTGCCTTTCGTGCCAAAGTACGTTTCCCACTCGATCGCAACGAGTGCGTTCAAGACGTCAGCGATCGCCACCTGGCGCTGCTGCTGTCGTTCTGCTCCATGCGCTGTCGTACCAATGGTGCTCTTGCCATTGGTCGCTGAGAGCGAGAGGAGCTGCGGCAGCGGATGGATACGCGGTAGCTCAATCGCCAAGCGCCGCGAACACTTGCGACCGATCTCAACGTCGCAGTCGCCCAGCAGCGCAGCGTCGTCGTCGCCACTGTCACTGCCATTGCCATCATCACCACCGCCGTTTGCACAGTCGTCAACGTCCAGCGGCGCACTCAATCGTCGCCGCCGCCGCATGCGCAAGCGGAACGCCGTCTCGGTTGGGTTCTCGACTTGGACGACAAGCAGAACGTGCGTGTTGTCGAGTCCTGTCGTGCGACGACACTCGAGCTCGTCGTCGTCTTGGTTGACTTGTTGCTCGTCGTTCCAGTCGATACCGTCGCGCCGAGCGCTTGCGCGCCACCTGCTCGTGGGAATCGCCTCGGGAGTCACCGGTACAAGCGTCGCACTCGACAGCGTGAGCGACGGCAGCGACACGAGCGTGAGTGCGAGCGTCGTCTCGCGGTAGTACACAGTCGTCGGCGGTGCTGCCGCCTCGTGATCGGCACCATCGTCGTCGTCTGCGTACACGAGCGTCCAGACGATCTCGTCCTCTTCTTCCAGCGGCTCGTCGTCGTCACGCACAGGAGTCCGAGGCACGCGACTCTGTCGCAAGAGGATCTCAAACTGGAGCGACACGACGTCACCACTGCGCAGCGGGACAGTCTCGTCATCACCACCATCACTACTGCTACTGCTGCTGCTGTGGCTCAGTGCTGTGCACCGCAGCGTGATGCTGTCAGTCTCGACCACTTGCACAAACGGACTGATGGCGCCCGCGCTATTGGTGTCGCTGCTGTTGTCGCGAGCGCCATTGGCGCCAGCCGACTCGGCGCCGAGCAAGTTGCTAAAGACCACGAGCGTCTGCTTCACAACCTGTCGGCGCCGCACTGTCGCTGCGAGTCGGCACCGCGTGATCGCACTCGCACTCACGTTGCGGATCCGGAGCTCGCACTGCTTGGTCTCGCTCGCAAACATGCTCAGCCGCAGTGCGTCCGTGCGCTCAGTCATAGCCTTCGTCGACGACGCTGTTGATGACGATGGAGGACGATGTGCGAGGCGTCCGACTTCACAGACCGACAGCGCTACGAGCGGGAGGCGCGCGACGACGTCGAGTCCCAGTGGCGTCTCGAGCGCGCACGAGAGCTTGAGGTTGAGCGCTTTGAGGAAGCAGCCGCGCACGACGAACGCGCCTTCTCGCAGCGGCTGGAGACCGAGCACCACGGCTTTGCGCTCTTCGTACGGCGCGAGCGCAATCGCGCATGGGTAGCACTCGACTGCAGTCGATAGCGCGCCACTGCTGCTGTCGCTGTCGTCGACGTACTCGACCCACGCAGTCGCCTGCTGCACGTCGATCGCGACGCCAAACGGATTCGAGACCACGAGCTCGAGCGCGATCTTCTCGTACACGGGGAACACACTGACAGCGCTGCTGCTGCTGCTTGTAGCAGACACGGCCGTGCGCTTCTCAAACGGCGAGTAGAAGAAGTCGGACGCTGCCGCTGCAGATGGCGCTTGACTGCGATCGCTGGCTCGCGCGTACTTGGTGAGCGCCTCGGCGCGCGGGACGAACGGATGCGCACGCGGCGCAACGACGCGCATGGCGTCGACGCGGAGGAACGTCGGGAGCGTCACTTGCTCGCTCGGTCGGAGCGACGCGCACTCGGTCTCGAGCAGCCGTAGGACACTGCGCTCCATGCGCACGACGTCTGGACGCGAGCGGATGTTCCAAACTGGCGCAGCGAGTGCGTCCGGTCCGCGGTCGACGCGACTCGCACTCGCGCTACTCGGGGTGCCACTGCCACACGGGTCTTTGCCAGTGGCGTCGTGCGTCGCAGGCGGTGGACTGAGCGCAGGCGAGAGCGTCGTAGTGTCGCTTCCGATCGAGCTCAAGCCTGTGTGGACACCTGGCGAGACGCTCGACGTACTCGCGCTGCTGCTGCTAAAGCCATGCGGACTCGCGTGGTGATGGCCAAACGACGCAAACGCCGGCGACGCCTTCGTCGAGATCGCACTCACGGCCGCAGAGAACTGCTGCCGCGGCGCCGTGAGCATGATCCGCGGCGTGCTCGCGATCGTCGACGACAGCGACGCGGCCGCAGACGACATCGTCGCAGTCGCAGTCGACGCGCCAGCGAGCGAGAACACGCGCTTGGTCTTCGTCTCAATGCTCGGCGGCGGCGCGTAGTAGACACTCGTCTTGAGGAACAAGCCCTGGCGCTCGAGTGAGCCGGCGCGGCTCGAGAGCGACGCTGTGAATGGCTCTTGGAGCGCCTCAATCAGTGTTGAAGACGCTTGTGAAGCTGCTGCTGCTGCTTTGCGGTGGTGTCTGTTGCTGGTGCTTGGTCCAGTCGCGTCCGTCGCGAGTGCGTCGCACCACGGGAGCATGTGCAGGAGCTGGAGACACGCGCGTGCGACGAGCACGGGGTCTTGCAAGCGCGTCGCGATCGCGAGGAGCTGCCGCAGGATGTGGAGCCGCAAGATGAGCCACGCGTCGCTCTCGGTCGATGCTGACGCGCGACTGGCGCCACGGCGCGTCTTTGTGCTCTGCGCGAGCGTCGTGACTGCCCACGCTGCTCGACTTGACGCATCGCCAGTTCGGATCCCAAGCCGCGCGGCTGTGAGCTGCTCGAGCAGCAGCGCAGCGTGCAGATCTTTCTGGCGCTGGAGCATCGTTGCGGCGGACAGTGTCGGCGGCGTTGTACTCGCACCGCCACTGCTGCTGCTGCTCGTGCGCGCGACCAAGAGCGCCGCGGCTTCGTGGAGAAAGAGCGCCATGCGGCGGCGATGCCCAATGCTCTCGAGCATGCGACTCGCAGTCACGACGAACTCGAGCTGCCGCGCGAGCGAGAGCGCTGGCACGACGAGCAAGCCGCGGTCGAGCACGTCCCAGAGCACGCGCTTGACCCACACGGCTTCGCTGATGCGCTCGACGCCGCTGCCGCGCGTGGTCTTTGCGGTCTGTTCGAACTGCGACGCCACTGCGACGCAGTACCACCCGAGCTTCTCGATCAGCTGGCACTCGAGGTTGCCCACGCCCGCTCTTGCGTACAGCGCCACGGCTTCGGATGCGCGCTCAAAGGCGTCGACGACGAGCTGGTCCTTGGACTCGCGCACGATGCAGTAGACAAAGCCTTCGAGCGCCGCGGCGAGCCAGAGCACGTCGCCGCTGCTGCCGCTGCTCTTGCGCTCTTCGTCACGCAGGAGCTCGAGCGCGACCGTGTAGTGCTCGATGGCGTCTGGGATGCAGTCGAGCAGGACCGAGTAGTCGCCAAAGAGCTTGCGGTGGCGCGCGACCTGGCGCTTGCGGCTCCGCGACGTGTCGGTGAACGGCGCTGCGAGCGCAGACGCAGTCGTCGACACAGCAGTCGACGCCATCGACGTGAGCGCCGCGTGGAGACTCTGCGACGGCGGCGCTGCACCGGTAGCTGTCGGCAGCACGAGCGACGTTGCGCTCTGCTGCATCGCCATCGCTGACTGACTGCTCGGCTCGACGTTCGTGTCGAGCAGGACGCTCGCCATGTCGCCAAACTCGAGCGGCGTCGACGCAGATGACGACTGGAACGGCAGCGCGTGGTGATGCGCGTGTGCGTGCGTCTGCGCTTGCTGCCGCATCGCTGCGCGGATCGTGCTTTCGAGCGACAAGAGGATCGTCACAGCGATCGTGTCGAGCACGACGCCGAGGTGGAGACTCACAGTCGAGCCGCCGGCGTCGAGTGCGTGGTGCACTGGGAACATCACGAGGTGACTGAGCGTCGCGACTTGCTCGACCGTTGCGTCGTCGAACGCGTGCTCGAACGCAAAGCACTTTTGCACGAGCGTGCTCGGGAAGTGCTTGATCGACGACGTGAACTGCGCGTACGCGTCTGCGAGACTCGGCGTCGACGGGCTGTGGCAGATCCCGATCACGCCGATCGCGCGGTTCCACGCATGGACGTCTTCGCCGTCGCAGCTCTCGATGCGCTCCGCCGTTGAGACGAACCGGAAGCGAATCGCGCCGCTGCTCTGCCACGAGAAGCTCTTGAACGGCGACAGCTCGGCGGCGTAGCCACCGGGCCGCGTGAGTGCGCTGATCGGCAGCTCGCAGTGCTGCTGCAAGAGCGCGACGTAGCCCGCGTAGAGCTCCTGCGAGATCGCCCCCACGGGTACGAGGTACACGAGGAACTCGCTATTGCGCGTCCAGCGCGCAGCAGCAGCAGCGGCCGCCGGCGGTCGCGCCGACGTCCACGCGCTCATGCTGCCTGCTTGCTGACGTGCTCGAGTCGCGATCTCCTCGACAAAATCACCATGACTATAATTGAAACCAGCAAGCACACTCTTCGCTTTCCCATGCATCATACAAAAACAAAGTCAGCAACGCGAATCAAGCGGGAAATCGAGCCACAATTGTTACAGATTGCTTTGTACTTGTATCTTATATGAGCTACCTCATGCGTGGCGTTGACGTCTTGCTCTAGCGGACACTGACGGACGACTGACGCACAAACGGAGGCACAACGCTGGTGTCGTCGGCAAGTGCGAGCCAACAAACCAGCGACTCGCGACGGATCTGTCCAAAAGTCACGAGCGCCCGCCACTCGCCGGTTCGGTCGCGTTGCGAGATCATCATCGGTGCACCACGCAGCGAGCTGCTAGTCGCTCCGAGTCACTACTAGCAGCAGCAGCAGCGGTTCGTCTCGAGAGCGAGAGCGCGTCGTCTTCGTCCTGACTGCTCTCGTCCGTCGCCGTGTCGTCATTGTCGTCGTCGTCGTCGCTGTCCGAGTGCGTCGGCGACGCTCTTGCGATGACTCCTGCTGCATCTGCGCTGCTGCTTGCGTCGTCACCACGGACGCTCTTGACCACAGCGCTATCTGGGAGCAAGTGCGCCATGCGCCGCGCCTTGGCGCTCAAGTAGCCCTGGCTGTGCTCGCCGCCCTCGATGATGACGGGCAGGCGACCGTCGACGGCGACGCCGAGCTGCGTGAGCAAGCGGATCTTGCGCGGGTTGTTCGTGAGCAGCCGAATGGACGCGACGCCGAGGTCTTGGAGGATCGCGAGCACGGGCTCGTACGACCGGTAGTCGTCTGCGAACCCGAGCACGCGGTTCGCGTCGACCGTGTCGAGCCCCGTCTCCTGCATCGCGTACGCCATGATCTTGTTCGCGAGCCCAATGCCGCGGCCCTCCTGCGGCATGTAGATCACGACGCCGCCGTGCGCCTTCGTGTACATCTTTGCGAACTCGAGCTGCTCCTTGCAGTCGCACTTGAGCGACCCAAACACCTCGGACGTGAAGCACTGGTCGTGCACGCGCACAGGTACGCCCGACTTGCCCGCGACGTCGCCCGAGACCATTGCGATCGGCTCGCTCTCGCGCAAAGAGCCCACGGAGCGGTACGCGCGCACGCGGAACACGCCCTCTGCAGTCGGGAGCTTCGTCTCGGCCACGAAGCGCGTCGAGATGTTGTCGCCGAGGCACGTGAGCCCCGGCGCGTCGGCGCCAACGCCTTCATGTTGGTGGTCGCGCACTGGCGCTGCAGGCGTGTTGTCTTGTGTCATATTGTGCGGGTAGTCAGAGCGGATGGAGCGGATCGGACGGACGGATGGATAGATGCACGCAGCGATGGAGATGCAGGCGCAGAGTGGCGGTGACGTGAGGAGGCGGTGCTGCTGCTGCTGTTGCTCACTGTGGACTCGTGCGTGTTCGTAGGCAGAGAGAGACGCGTGCCACTCGATACGCGCAGAGGAGCGGGTGCAAGGGGATCGAGCGATCGGTCAACGAATCAGGCGAACGTCGCTGGTGCTCTCCGCTGCCACGCTCAATCGTGCTGCTGGCTGCCTGCCACACCTGCCTGCCACACTTGCGCTCGCCGCAAGTATAAGAATGAAGGCCACACAACAAACAAGCACAACACACACACAACAAAAGACTCACGTTGGGCACACGTCGGCGCGCGTGTTTGGCAAAGCGTTTCGCAAGGGTATTAGATCTGGAGTCTGCGCCTCGTCTATGCGACCGCAAAACACTTGCGCTCCGTATCGAAAGCTGTTTGCTGCTGCTTTGGGTCAACACATCGTCCCGATCGATGTTGTTGTTGCCACTCGCACAGGTCGTCCATGCAGACAAACGCTGCGAGGAGCCGCAGTGCACACACACATGAGAGAGAAATCTATGTTTCGCTCAGCATGAGCGTCCTATGCGACGAAAGCCACAGCTAATGTCGGCTCCCCAGATCGAAGCAAAAGACAAAAAGCCAAAATGGCCGTGTGGGCCAGCATTGTATCAGTTATTGCAGGCGCGAAAGAGTGATTGCCAGTGTCCGAAATGAGGGCTCGGGATCCGATCGTAATCGCTTCGAGGAGGCATTGATGCTAACAAAGCAACGTTTTCGCAGGCTGCTGACAGGGGCCATGTTTCACAGGCGAGTCCCCGCACCAATTCAAACCGCGAGTGAGCGCACGCATAGAGCTGTGATTCGAGTTCTTTTCGTGTCCTTCGAGTCATTAAACCGAGGCACACGGAGCGTCCCACATCGTTATCGTAATCTACTTTCATATTGCAAACTCGCCCAGGCTCAGAGAAACGAAATATAAAGTGCACGACAAAAGTCTTGGAAATTTCTTGTTTCATTTCAAATATTTTTGATTTTCATCGGACAGAGCTGCAATGAAGCTGGATTAATAGCGCAATTAAATACGGTTCGAATGCTATATGTCGATCATCGAAATACACAGTGTAGCCAGCACAATGGCAGAAAATGTCATTTTCGAAATATTTCAACGATGCGAGAATAAATGGAGAGGCGTGGTAAGATTGGTATTGAACGTGAGGACGCTGCGTTTGAAGCTTACGAACTAGTAATAAACGCTCCCTTGCGCTCGAGGACAGCTGCACAGCGCTTGGGCATCGATGCAACCAAGTTGGCAATGACTGAGTGGTCGAGATCGCGCCACGCTTGGGTGATGGCGGACTTGAGCTCTTGCTGCGATGAGAACTGGCGACCGTGCGCGTACACGGTTCTCGTCAGGATGCCCCAGAGGTGCTCGATCGGATTGAGATCCGGGGACATCGCTGGCCAGCTCATCGTCGTCACGTTGCTCGTCTGCAGCCATGCTTGAGTAAGTCGAGCGCGATGACACGGCGCGTTGTCATGCTGAAACGCGTGCCCTTCTTCGTGGTGTGCGCGTAAGAACGGCAGCAAGTGCGTGGCAAGCGTCTCTGTGTAGCGTTGCGCGTCTTGGCCGCCCTCAATGAACTTGAGCTCCGACTTGCCGGCTGCAGAGAAAGCGCCCCAGACCATGACCGATCCTCCACCGCTGTGACGCTTCACGGCGCATCGCTCTGGCTGCCCCGCGCGATGCCAGTAAAACTGCAAGCCATCCGGCCCATCCATGTTCCACTTCTTCTCGTCGCTAAACACGACACGCGACCACTCACTCGCGCCCCAAGCTGCTCTCTCGCTCGCCCATGCGACTCGTCCTTTTTGGTGCATCTTGGTCATCACCGTCGTCCGCTTCTTCTTCTTCCAAGACACGTCAGGGTGTGCATGGAGGACGCGCTGCACGGTGCGCACCGATGCGTCAACACCGACACTCGCTCGGGCTTGAGAGGCGCTCTCATTTCGCGTCGTGACCGCGCGCACCAGCCGCCGGCCCTCACGCTCAGACACTTTTCGAGGCCTTCCCGTGCGCTGTTTGGTCTTCGAGGCTCTCTCGCCGTTGATGACGCGTGACACAGTCGATACGCTGCGCTGCACACGCGTTGCAATCGCCTGCAGCCTCTCGCCTTGGCCTCGAAGGTCGAGGATAGTTGCGACGTCGCTCGCCGTCATCTCTTGCCACGCCGTCATCGCAAAACAGCTTCGGAGGCACTGGAAATTTGTTCGCTTGGTGTACGCAATGTGTTCTATCTAAATTACGTGTTTTCGAGCTCGTTTGACCACAATTACAATTTTGATACCAATCTTACCACGCCTCTCCATTTATTCTCGCATCGTTGAAATATTTCGAAAATGACATTTTCTGCCATTGTGCTGGCTACACTGTGTATTTCGATGATCGACATATAGCATTCGAACCGTATTTAATTGCGCTATTAATCCAGCTTCATTGCAGCTCTGTCCGATGAAAATCAAAAATATTTGAAATGAAACAAGAAATTTCCAAGACTTTTGTCGTGCACTTTAAGAATGGCTCAGTTTGAAACAGGAAATTTACCACGTCTTTGAATGTCACCACTCGATTGGTCCTCGCATTTTCGGTTCGATCGCGTCACCACTCGCGTATTGCGTCATACGATCCGAAGAAAACTACTTGCCGCAAAAACGATCAGTTGATCTGAAACAAACGCACAATTACAGTCCGGTGTGGTGCATTGCTACACAAACAAACAAACAAACAAACAAAGCCACCTGCCGCAAAAGCATCGAAGCAAACAGCGCAACCATGTTTATAGAAGTCTGCTGTGACAATTGCGTCTAAGAAAACAACAAACAAACAAACAAACAAAGCCACCTGCCGCAAAAGCATCGAAGCAAACAGCGCAACCATGTTTATAGAAGTCTGCTGTGACAATTGCGTCTAAGAATACAACAAACAAACAAACAAGCAAACAACTACCTCCGTCCCAATTCAATAGCGACATGCCACTCTTTTGATTGTTCCAAATAATAGCAACACGTTTTGAGAAGATATATTGATATGGTATTATCTTTCGGTTGCCAAAACGCCACGTCCCCTTTTATGTTCACAATAAACAGAAAAGCGAGTCGTCCCTCCCATATCTATGAGCAAGAACTCAAAGACGAGCTGTTGCATTCCCACCACCAAAACATAATTCATCGCTATGAGGGGCAAACAACGCAATAGAATCATTGGTAAGGGCATGTCCATCGACACACACGTCGAACACTACTATTACTTCATGCACTCAGTCTGTTAGCATTCGCTATTGATGTTGCGTCGCGCCTTAGTTTATCTGTAGCGTTATTCACGCTTTTTGCAGCACAAGCAATGAAAAATTGTTGATTGTGTCTTATGTGTGTGTGCCTTCTTTACATTGTTCAAGCACTCTTTGTCACCACCACCACGTTCATGTCAAAGCTAAACTGGTTATATATCATTGTAAAGCAACAGAGTGCAACTAATCGATACATGCTATTGCCGTTCTTATTGCGGTCGTTGTACACCTTTCAGACGAAAATCAGGCTTTGTCGCAATTGATTCGGGAAGGAGGTAGTACGATCAAAAATGCCAACATTCATACAAACATACATACAAGCAAACAAACAAGCAAACAAAGACTGCAATCATACACTACAACTACGAACAAACAAGCAAACAAACAAACAAGTAACCAAGTGAGATGTACAAATGAACCAAACACACAAACTCAGTAGAGACCTTTCGGAACGGAATTGAGTCCAGCCTCAGTTTCGGTTTGAGTGTAATTCAAGTCAGTTCATTGATAAGCCAGCCATCGCGTTCTGGAGTCATTCAATATGTATTCACTTTGAGAAATTCTGCAGTCTGACCGCGATTGAGATGTGAGACAGCAACATGACAACCTCGGGTGACGAAGAGGTCGACCTCGAGTACGACAAGTGCGAGATGCTGTCTCGGGAGGGGGGGGGGGCTAGGAGTGCACACAAAGACGTCACCGCTGCGGATGACACCGTTCTACTGCGAGCTGCGAACATGATGTTTCACGGCCGTGTGGCCGTGGAAAGCGCCATACCAGAACGCAAACGGCGTCATGAGGTCGGTTGGCGCAGTAACAAAGCGATGTCGACGCACACCGAGGTCTTTATCGGACAAGACCGGACCAGCACTGCGTACACGGTTTGGTGAGATCATGAAAGTCACGTGGGCGGAGAGCGCGCGTCGATGCGACGTCAGGGTCATTCGAGGAGTTCGGAGTGAGCGAGGTCCGTTTGAGCGACATTGCGGCTCGCGTGGGCTCGGAGCAGCAACGAGATGTCGAGAGTGAAAGCGAGCGAGCAAAGCAGCGCGCATTGGAGTCATCTGGCATTCTGACGTGCCGTCTTGCAATGGGCGAATCAGAGTCCAACTGTGCATTGGACGAAGGTGGCAATAGTGACGAGCAAGAAAGCTCAGTCAACACACCATCCAATCATTTTTCTCTCCAAGCCGCTTTCTGCCAGTCAGGATCACCAAGCGCGAACACCTGAAATCTGTCACAGACGCAATCTCGTCTGCAGTAGCGACTTTGACGAAATCGGATAGCGACAAATACAACTTCTTAGACGCACGACTCAAGTTTGACAAAGAGGAAGCAAGCCGCAAATATGAAAACGAGATGGATGAGGATGTGCGCGCATGGCAGAGCGAAGCGCAATAGTTCACAATGGAACGTGGTGCGGAGAGGGAGCACGATGAAAGGCAAGAAGAATCGAAACGCGAGCAAGTGCGGTTTGTGTTGCGGATAGTGCGGGTCGCTTTCGGCAAGACAAGCGACGTTTGGTTGCCAATGTAGCTGTTGAGTGATCGAGGTAGAATACTGAGGTACGCAGTGATCTAGTTGCCGCGCGGCTGCACGGGCGTGTGCGCTTTTGTAAGCAGCGCAGCAGCATGAAATACACACACTACTTACAGGCACTTGGCGTACGCGCATCTTCATGTCCTGGTTGACAAAAGAACACGGCGTCTTGATGCAACCGAACACCCACTCGACGGACTCTTGAACCGAGCTCATACGCGTATTGAATGTTGACTTGAGTGTGTCGTTTGGCGCGCTCGCAAACAAGCAGCAATTAGACGCGCTGCAACTGGACGAAGGAACGCCATCCGCGACGTCACCACAGAATGCTGCGTCGCTTACGACGCCGCTCATGAGTAACGTCTTGACGTCGTGCTTGTATACCTCAAATTACAGCATTTAGCGTCAGTAATGAACGCCTGTCAAATACCCATTTATTAGGGGTATTAATAATACAACTTGTTGGTCTGAAGTGTTTGAAGGACCTGCAACAATACTGTAACGGAAACACTACAGCCCACCTTTCAAAAATATAGAATAACATGTTTTGACAACGTATCGGTGCACGTATTTCCCACATATGAAAGTAACGAAACACACAAGAAAGTCTAAGAAAGTGCACCCGATAGTTTCATTTGATATTTTCGGGAAATGGCGGCTGTAATTTCTCCCCCCAGCGTGACGAGCAGATCAGATATCGTCGTGCGCGATACGGATCCCGCTGGACGTGTACGTGTGCGATTTGGGGTGCGTGTGCGCGTGCTCATGCAATGATTGAGTGTTGTTGATGTGCGTTCGTGCGAGGGACGTTGTTGTCATGCTTTGCGCTGCGTGCGTGTGCGTGTTGCAAAGATTCCAGCGAGGCACAAGCAGCGCCAGAACGCGGTCGACGTCGTTTTGCGCTACGTGGCACCACTCGCGAGACACACTCTGCACGCGGCAAACGCGCTTCCGAATCGATCGAGTGACGAGAAAGAGGAAGCGCGGCGAACCTTCGTACGTGCGTGGTCCGTGTTGTTCGAGTGCGTGATCCGCGTGTTCGAGTCGGAAGTGATGCGCGGCACGCTTGGTGAATGTGCGCGCCGTCCTGCGCGTGTCCGAGACTGCGAATGCGTGGAGCCGACTCGCTGAGCGCTTGTTCGGCGTGTGCGCGAGCGTATGTGCGCATGGACGTGTTTGTGCGACGTGTGAACAGCCGACTGACTTTCGGTTGCGTGTTTGGACGTGTGCGCGTGTACGGACGCGATTCTTTGAAGCCAGCCGACGCCAGCGACTGCATACCGAAGTCAATCGACGCGTAACGCAAGCGGCAGTCCATATCCGTCAACGTACTTGTGCGATCCGTGTATGCGGCATGGTTCGTGCACGGCAAGTGCTGGTTTTCAATGAGTATAACTGACCAATCGATCGCTATGGTTACAGACAAGAAAGCCGATTTCGAGCAGCGACTACGAAGTGAGCGCTTCAGTTAGTGCAGAAAGTCGCGATGGCGAAGTTGCGCATACAGAGTGCGAATACGCAAGCGACAGCGATTTTGTGCCCCAAGTGTTCGATCAAGGTCCGCGTGATGTCTTCCACGCTCGTGCTGGAGCTCGTTCGGGCGGAAAGCGTTTGCGTTCTGAGTCTGTGGTCGCGAAGAAGATAGTGAAGCAGCTGCTCTTCAGCGACAGCGATGCGAGCGAGTTCGGTTCCAGCGATGCCGGCTCCAGCGGGAAAGAGGTGCTGCAGAGAAGCGGAAAGCGAATAGCGCAACTGTTGTCCAGGTGCTGGACACACCCGTGACAGTGCCGCGTCCTGACACTGAACATAAGCGCCACAGCCATTGCGCGCGCGTCACAATCGACGCCGCGCTGCACATGAAGAGATGCTTTGGCAGCAGAGCGTCTGCCAGGCGACTTGTCGCTCCTTGTCGCTGGAGCCTTCGTCATTGTCGTCGTCGTTTTGGCACGAGTGCCTCGCGTGCGCAGCCTTTGAAAGTGAAAGGCTGGCTAGCGGACGACGTTGATCGAACGTTCGCAGCCGCACTCGCACTCGCGAACGACCATGTATGTGCGCTTGGTGAACTGCCAGATCGTGATCTGTCACCAAGTGCGGCGTACGCGTACGCCCGAGACGTGCAAGCGGATCGGAATCCGTCACCACGCGTGGTGTTCTTGGTCTGAATGGGGGGGGGGGTGATGTAATGATGCCAAATGGCCAGCTACATGGATTGTTGTATGCGTACACCAATCCGGGATGTCCAATCCTGGACATGGTCTGTTGTGGTGTGGGACACACCGAACAGAGGTCGTCGTCACAACGGACGCACGACAGCGACTCATCGTCTATTGAGTCGCGTGTACCTCAAGGCACTCAGTGGTTATCTTGCATTTAGTATAGGGACACTTAGACATGCATGTTACAGGACGACAACCACACAATGCACTAGTATGGAACCTGCTATGTTGTTCGCCCGACGTCCAGGCTAGAGGGAACACGTTCCCAGCCACTTGAGTTGCAGCGCACACGTGCGCACGCTTCCTCAGCGTATCGTGCTGTAAGACCCCGTCACATCGTGCGGCCGCGACGGTACGTACAGCCTTACCTCTCACCTCCTTTGTATTCGATCGCCAACAAGTAAACACAGCGACTGGTGATTCTGCACCCTCACTTCTATAGACAATTAGAGAGCTCTGTTTGACTAGTGCATGCTTTGCAAACCGATCGCCTTCGTTTTGTGTGCTTGAGTGTACATGTGCGCTATCCGTTCACACCAGCAGGACCCAGGTGATGACCACCTCTTTGTCTTCTAGTTTGATTCGTTTTTGAAATCGCATCAGTTTTGCCACATGCACTATAACAATTGTGTGTGTATCTGTGTCGGTCTAGAAAGGACCAAAGCGATATTCGATTTTATCACGCTACAAACGAACCTGCTAATCGTTTTCTGAAGTGATCGCGCGCTTTAGTGACATGCCACTTACACGAGGAGTGTTTTGTCAATCGACTCGAAAAAAGAACCGCTGCGTCATAATCGGCATCGCAAGGCGCATCAAGGAGGTCGTGGAAGTCGTGGACACGACAACGCCCTCGAGAGCGCTTCGTCCTTCGTGCTTCATGCTCGTGATGCAGTATTGTTGTTATCACTACGAGCACGAACGACCATGAGCCGAGCCAAGTCAAGTGACTACGATCGATCGACCGTGCTGAGGACATGCACACACTGCAACTCGCTCAAGTGTCCGTCCAAACACCACGTGTGAATCAACTCGCGTCACTTGGTGTGCGTCACACCACCGGCGCGTCAGCAGCCCGTCAGCACCGCACCATCACCATGCATGCTCAAACATATGCGCGCGTCGCTACGCTCCCGCACAACGGTACGAGTGGCGAGCGGCGCGGCGCACTCGACGTGAGTGTCCGAGTGTCTCGCACTTTCGATCACGCGCCGCAGCGCTCGCGCCGACGCTGACGACGTCCAGCAGCCGCAGCCTGCTATCTCAGACACACGCGCACGCACACCCACGCGCTCGCTGTCCACACTATCCACACACGCACACATACGACCACGTCGCTTCCCAGCAACGACACCAGCAAGACCACCACCAAAACCAAAACCACAATGAAAGTCGAGCACGCACACGAGTCGCAAGCGCACACGAGCGCGTCGACACTCGCGCTTGCAAAGCACCTCGCAGCAGACTTGGGCGCCGCCGCGGCAGCGTCGTTTGCCGTCTCGCCGTTCATCACGATCGTCGACCGCGCGATCATTGAGAACGCCAGCGGTGCGCGGCCGCTCGCTGCTGGCGTGAAAGCGCTCACGCGCGCGTTCGTGCGCAACCCGCTTGCTTTCGTGCGCACGCGCGAGTTCGCGATCGTCTTTGGGCTCTACACTGCGACGTACGCGAGTGCGAATGCGATCGACAGCGTCTGCGAGTTTGCTGAGCGCGACAGCCAGATGCCCAAGTTCTTGGGCACGACTGCAGTGAACATGTCGCTCTGCATCGCAAAGGACCGCGCGTTCGCGCAGATGTTTGGCGTCGTCGCACCATCGGCGTTCCCGATCGGCGCAATTGGCCTCTTTGCGATCCGCGACTCGCTTACAGTCGCTGCGTCGTTCAACGCGCCAAAGACCGTCGCGCACAAGCTCGAGACTGACGCTGGCGTCGAGCCGTCGCGCGCCAAGACCGCAGCGCAGCTCCTTTGTCCAGCGCTCGTGCAGTTTGTCTCGACGCCGCTGCACCTGTTCGGCCTCGACTTGTACAACCACAAGGGCGTGACCACAGCTGCGCACTTGCGCTTTGTCCAGCGCGAGTACCTCAAGTCTGCAGTCGCACGCATCGGTCGCATCGGTCCTGCGTTCGGCATCGGCGGCGTCGGGAACACGTACTGCCGCGAGCACTTGCGCAGTGTGTTTGCATGAAGAGAAGTACTGAGAGGGTCGACACGGGTCGCAATGTGTCGTCCATATTGTAAATTGTGCCAACGTGTTGCAATGTGTTGCTTGTTATTGCTCGTTGCTGTTCCCTATCGCTCGCTGCTCGCTGCTCTCGAACGCACTGACGACGACACGCGACAGAGAGGTTCTCACTCATCGTCGTCGTCATCATCGTCGTCATCATCGTCACCGTCGTCGTCGTCGTCGTCCTCTTCCGTCGCAGTGTTCTCTTCCTTGAGCATGCGCTCTTCGATCTCACGGAGCTGCTCGGCGAGCTCTTTGTAGCTCTTGAGCACTTTCTGGACGCTCCGGTCCGCTTTCTCTGGCGCGACCTTGGCCGCAGACGCCTTTGCTGCGCGCAAGTCTTTCAGCAAAGGTGCGTCTTCGCCCTAGAGTAAGGAAGCACAGGACTCGTTAGTATCTTTCATCGAGCGTCACAAGCAGCAAGCAGTGCATGGACGAGCGCGCACCTCGTGCTCTATTAACGCTTCGATCTGCTTCGTGTACGCCTTCACGAGCAGCTTCTGGATCTCCGCGGACGGCATCGCGAAGAAGTGCAGGAACGACGGCTTCCCGAGCGCTGGGCGCGTGTCGACGATCGAGCCCATTTCATCGCCCTATCAGTCATTCATTCATTTATGCCCATGTAGGTATGGTTACAGGTTAGTGACCAGCAGCAGTGGCAACTATCCATACCAATGACAAGA
The DNA here is from genome assembly GCA_003730235.1 of Pythium guiyangense. Lineage (NCBI taxonomy): Eukaryota > Oomycota > Peronosporomycetes > Pythiales > Pythiaceae > Pythium > Pythium guiyangense. Next base: position 30,545 of record QXDM01000131.1, read on the forward strand.
CAAGCGACGTACCCGCACGCGAATGTACGCGCCGCGAAAGCCATCGAGCTCTTGGACGCCATGGAGTTTCTATCAAGAGAGCGAGTGCGTCTGTCAGTCCTGCGATCAGTTTTTCAATAGAGAGAGAGAGAGAGAGGACGTACGTGCTCCTTGGCGTTCGCAGGCGGCCACTCGAGCGCGTACCACCAGCGACAGAGCAGCTCTTGCGTGAGGCGGCCCTTGAGCGTCTGGTACAGCTCTTCCGTGCACTCTTGCTGCTTGTACTTGATCTGTTGATGCATGAGAGACGTGCTCCTGTTAGTGCACATGTACAATAGACAGAGTGCCTGAAGCAGCGCTTACTTTGATCACGCGCTTCTTTGGACGCGTCGGCGTGCGCACAGACGACAGACGCGAGCTGCTCTCGGACTTGACCTCGACCTTGAGCTTCTTGCGGTCGCGCAAGCCGCTGATCGGCACGTCGTCGTCGCTGTCGCTTGCGACTGGCTCGCGCTTCACCGCTGCAGCAGTCGGCGACTTGGTCGTGCGCGGCGATACGCGGCTGCCGTTCACTTCGGTCTTGACTGTGACAGTCGTGCGCGAAGTCGAGGACGACGACGATTCGGTCTTGACAGTCGTGGCCTCGGCTTTGACTGTGATGTCGATCCCTGCGCGCGCATCGGCGCGGAGCTTCGAGAGCGGGATGTCATCGTCACTGTCTGAGCTGCTGCTGCTGCTGCTACTGTCGCTGTGAGATGATGTCGGTCAGATACAGCGAGCGAGAGAGACAAAGAAGAAAGCGTGAGCGAGCACACTCGTGTGAAGCGCTGGGACGCACAAGCCACACACATGGTACACTCGTAGACACACACAAGAGAGAGACGCACCTCTCGACCACTCGTCGCTTGGAGCTCATGCTGGCGCGCAACTCGAATGGTCGTCGTTGTCGTCGAGCTTGTGCTGGAGCTTGCGTCCCCAATCCTGTTGTCTGGCTGATTGTTGCGGTAGTGACAAAAATGAGGGATACATCTCTTGATTTCCTCACTATCGAGTTGTTAGTGTATTTCGTCGCATACAAAAATCAAGTCAATCTGGCAACCCACACCAGCCAGCGACACAAGCGACACAAGCAGCAGCACCAGCTCGAACAGCACCAGAAGCGACGCGACCATGGACGACCACGACGACCCGATCGTGGCCGAGATCCCTGTGCACCTCGCAGACGATCTGCGCAAGAGCATGTACGCTTACTTGTCTACGTATGATAGTTGCGCAATTGACACGAGCAGTCACGCAGCCGTCGTGCCAGTGCTCGTCCTCGTACACACATGAGCACATACCAAGCTCTCAGTCCCGCATGCACTTGTACTCACACTCTCACTTTCTGTGTCATGACGACACAATCATAGCTACATGGTACAGTTCCCACTGCGTCCATCGTACCGCCCAATGCCGAACGCGCCGCGCACAGCACGCATCAAGCCGGAGAACAACATCTTGCAGCTCGACTACGACGTCGACCAGCGCAGCGAGCACTTTGACAAAGACGCCGAGGACTACCTCAAGCAAAAGTTCTTGCGTCTGCAGTCGTCGAGCGTCCCTGCGCTCACGAACTACGTCGTCGGCGTGTTTCGCCAAGGGCAGCTCCACCTCACGCCAGTCACGTCCGTGCTCCAGATGCGTCCGAGCTTGGCGCACATTGACGACGCTGTCGATGAAGAAGAGGACGACGGTGCGTCTTGTGTGTTTTGATACCCGTTGTGAATGTTTGATACTCATTCTTTTGGTATCAAAAAACAGACGTGGACGTCACAATGGAGCAAGAGCAGAAGGAAGCAGCATCAGAAGTGAAGGAAGTGCAGTTCCAGTTCAAGAAGAAGCAGTCGGAGCGCGCGATCTCTGCGATCCAGAGCTCGTACGCGTTCAAGAAGCAGCAGATCAACGCAGAGCAGTGGCGCGAGCTCGACGTCATGGACAAGAGCGTACGTTGTCATGGCTCTGAGTGATCATCCAGTCCGTCTATTGTACGATCCAAGACTCACATAGACACTTGTGTATGTTGGTTGAGAGACAGAGCGCAGCAGCGGACGAAGAGTTCGAGCACTTGTTCAGCGAGCGCGACGAAGAGCTCAAGACTGCGATGACACCGAGCGAGTACCTCAAGGCGCTGCGCTACCGCACGAACACAGACGAGAGCTTGAGTGCGAGGTACGTCCATCACAACACGTGATACTTGTCCACTTCAGGGACCAGTCGACTCACTGCTCTCTGTGCCAACAACAGCAAGAGCTCCGAGGCGGAAGAGAAGGACGAGAAGCTCCAGGCGCTCGACAAGCCCTCGGTCGACCCAAAGCACGCTGACGTGCTCCAGATCCTCTCCACAGGTGCGCTCCGTTGTGTGCTCTTCCTACAGGTCGCTGTCCTATGGACTCACGTCCACTTGGTACTCGCTGCAGACCACATTGTGCACTTTGACGCGCTCGCGCAGCTGCTGCCAAAGCGAAGCGAAGCCGACGTGCTCGATGCGCTCTCGCACGTCGCAGTGTGCGTGCGCGGCCGCCTCCTCGTCAAGAGCGCAATCGCGTGTCCAGACGCTGCAAAAGCGAAAGCGCGCGACGCGATTCTCGAAGAGGTGCGACCTGCAGAAGCCTCTGCAGACGTCCTCGACCGAAAGTCCTGACTGACGATCCTACTCTCTCTCTCTCTTCTGCTGCTGCTGTGTGTAGCTGAGCAAGAGCGCAACGGGCGTGCGCCGCGTCGACATTGTCGACAAGCACGCGCTCTGTCCAGATGCGACGAAGAAGACGCTCGAAGGTGCGTCCATCATCGCCAGCGACTCGGTCACGGTGTCCTCACTCACTCACGCGCTCTCTCTGTCTCTGACTCTGTTGACAGACTTTGCGACGCTCGACGCTCCGACGCGCACGTGGGCGTTCAAGCTCGGACCGGACGAGTCGTTCGCGAAGCGCTTCCCAGCGACCGCGAAGGCCATGAAGCTGTAGCTCGAGTGGCGCGTGAATGAATAGACAGACAGACAGGTAGTGCGAGTGTCCGCGACTGGAAGGACGCATCTTCCGAGACGCTACGACCAAGTGGAAGCGCCCACGCTTTGCATCCTCTTCATCGTCATGTGCTGTTGTCGTCTACTGCGGATGCAAGAGAGAGAGACGAGGCGCAGGAAGGTGGTGGAGGGCGGTTCGTCATTCAGTTGCGGACTGCGAGTGCGCGGAAGAGGCGCAGCGCTCGCAGCGCCAGACGCACGCGCACGGGGCGTTTGTACACGAAAGGAGGGACGAGCACGCGCGCTACGGCGATCGACGCGGCAGCAAGTGGTCGGTCGATCAGTCAGTTGCGCGCGCGGCTCAGAGTCTACGGCGGCGCGAGACAGCGGCGACAGTCGGTCACGCGCGTCTGTGGTCGCTTGGCTCAAGGCAGCAGCGCCTAGTCCTACACGACATCAGCAGAGAGTGACGTGTCAGCGCTACGCTCGAGCAGCAGACGTCGATCGTTCACATGGCATACACACTCACCTTGTTGTACTGCTTGAACTCTCGCCAGCAGCTCTCGAACGCCGCTTGCTCCTTGCGCACTTCGTCGATCTGGTGCCAGTTCTTCTTGAGCGCCTGCTTGTACGCAGCGTACGTCTCGCCGCAGTGGGTCTCCACCTCCCGCAGCCTGTTGGTGCATCAGATGAACATGAAGGAGCGCAGATGTGAGTATGTGTGAGTGATCAGCTGGGTTCGTTCAGTCGAAGCTGCTCCTGGTGTTGCTGTGAGTGCAGCCAGCGCTTGACGAGCGCTACAGACACATCGACAGTGATAAAGCTCATACAAGGTACGTACGTCTTCAAGACGCAGGCAGTGACCTTCTCGCCCTGCGGCAGGCACGCGCGCGGGTCGGCGTTGTTCGCCTTGCAGCGCAGGAACTCGAGGTTCGGGTCCGCGCACTCGTAACCGAGCACGCGCGCAGCGCACGTGAGGCTCGTGTTGTCCGTGGACGGCAGCGAGTTCGACGCGTCGGCCATAGTGGAGATCGTGAACGAGTGTGTGTGTGACGGACGGACGGACGGATGACGCGAGCTGCTGCAGCGACGACGACAACGACGGTGGCGGCGACGACGATCGATCGAGCGGGGAGTTCCAGGAGCTACTACAGCCTTGTGTGCGTGTGGTGTGCAAGCGTGCGAAACACCACCAAAAACGAGCGGATCGCAGAGCTGTTGCTGACAGTACAATTTGTTCATAGGTTTTCTATTGAGATGTGTAATCTGTCTATTGCAGTACAGCTCTAGCGCGCGCCAGATACACATGTGAGGCGCTTCACATCGTCCTTACTGATTTCAAGTCAATTGAGCTAGATAGACAATTCAGATAGTGATATAAACGGGAGTCATATCAAAACGGTTGGCTTGAGCTCTTGAGTGAAAGGGCATCATCGCGACAACCTCAAGCAAGAAGCAAGACACTAGCTCACGAAGCGTACATCGAAGACACGCACCTGCTTGCTTGATAGACACAACAGAGAGAGGAGCGACATGGCGAAGCACGGAGCAAAGGCAGCAGCCGTCGCAAGCAAGAAGCGCAGTCGCGAGCAGCAGGCAGCCGAGACGACGAAGAAAGCGCCAAAGAAGCAGCAAGCGCCAGTGTCGTCGAGTGACAACGACAGCGACGGCGACAGCAGCGATGACAGCGACGCCAGCAGCGCAGAGGCATCGAACGACCGCGCTGTGAGCAAAGACGAAGACAGTGACGACAGCGACGACAGTGACGACGACAGCGAGACGGAGAACGCGCTCTTCCGTCCTGCGCCAACGACGCAGCAGCCAGAGAGCGATGGCTCGTCATCCGACAGTGACAGCAGCGACGATGACGACGGAGACGACGATGAAGACACTGCGCCTATGAAAGACGACGCGCCAGCACCAGCACCTACCAGCAAGAGCAAGGACAAGAAGAACGCAAAGCCAGCGCCTGCGACGAGCGAGATCGACGCGAGCATTGAGGAAGAGATGGCAAAGAAGACCGAGGCGACTGTGTACGTCGAAGGGATTCCGTACCAAGCAGACGAAGGCGATGTCGTGAGCCACTTCTCGACGTGCGGCATTGTGAAAGAGGTGCGCATGCCGCGCTGGCAGGACTCGGGCCGCCCTCGTGGGTACGCGCACGTCGTGTTTGAGTCTGCGGCGTCGATCCCAAAAGCACTGGCGCTCGACGGCAAGTACTTGTTCAAGCGGTACTTGTCTGTGCGCCGTGCGCAGACGCCGCGGACGCTCGAGCTCGCGTTGAAAGAGACCAAGAGCGTGAAGAAAGCAGTCGTCGGGTGCAAGACCGTGTTCATCAAGCAGCTGCCGTACGACGTCGACGAGGCGACGATCCGCGAGGCGCTCGCGAGCTGCGGCACGATCACGAGCATTCGACTGCCGCTGTGGAACCACACGAAGAAGCTCAAGGGCTTTGGGTACGTCGAGTTTGCGAAAGAGGACGAAGCCGTCGCTGCGGTCAAGCGCAGCGGCATGAAGGTCGGCGGGCGCATGGTGATCATCAACTTGGACGTCGCAGGTGCGCCAAAGGCGAGCTTCCGACAGGTCGATGGGCAGTACTGGAACAAGACGGAGGAGGCGAAGAAGTCGCTCGCGAAGAAGCTCTCGGACAAGTTCCAGCGCGCCAACACTGGCGCAGTGAACAAGAAGCGCAAGACGGGCGCGAGCAAGTAGGCAAGATAGACAGTGAGTGATGGTCATAGAGCACCTGTCGATGGATTCCATGGCGTTGTGCGATCTATCAGACTGCGCGCTGGTCTACGACGACGAGACGTCAAAGTCCCACTGCTCCCGCACGCTCGTGCTGCCCGTGGCGTTCAGACGCTCCTCTGCTTCGAGGATCTCTTCGATCGACGCGCGCTTCATGTGCGGCTGGTCGCGCTCCTTGCCTTCGTCCTGTAGAGTGAGCAGAGCATGAGGGTGGAACGCGTGAGCGCCACAGGTTGAGACAGAGACACACACGACAGATCGAACGCACCAGCTCGCCAAGCAGCACGATGTTGTCTCCTCTAGACGCACACGCGCACAGTCATTGAGCCATTGCAGTAGCAGTTAGTCACAGTTTGATAAGAGCATCATGGAGCGAGGAGCTGACAGCACGAGCGCACGCACCGAATGATGTTGAGGCCGAGCTCGATGTCGCAGAACATGCCGTCGGCGACGTGGCGCTCGTACGTGTCCTCGAGGATGATATTTGCTGTCATCGTCACGCCGCAGTCGTTAGCACAGCTAACCATGGACACGTGCGTGCGAGCAGCGAGCAGTGCGCGTCTTACAGTACTGGTCAAAGCTACGGATGTAGCCGACCAAGTGCCGACCATCGCGCAGCACGACGAGGATTTTCTCTGTCGGTCGATGCACACAGATGCAGGCGTTAGCTGGCGGTTTGAGCTGCACGTCGACAGCACACAAATACGAGTGCGGACGCACTGTCGAGCTGCTCGATGAGGCTGATGCTGCCAGGGAAGAAGCCGCTCATGCTGCCGCTCGTGTGTGTGTCCTGCTGCTGCTTGTGTGTGCTTTGTTGTGTGTCGTGGTCATGAAGGGGAGCGACCCAAAACAAACAACAGCGACCCAAACCAAAAGTAACCCAAATCAATTAGTGACCCAAAACAATTGTCACTCTGCTTGACATGCAAGTGTCCTCTGTCAGTGGACACTCTCTCACACTCTTCATACACATGCAATCACACACACACTACACTATGGCGCTGCGCTCATACGCGCGTCTTGCACGATCTCTGCGAGCTTGTTCACTACGAACGTCATCGTCGCGCGCTCGGACGGCTCCAACTTGGTCATCAACGCGATCAAGTGGCGTTGCTTGAGCGTCATCGAGTCTGGAAGTGGCGGCGACATGCCGCGTCGGAGCCAGTAGCGCACTTGACCAGCTTGTAGTACATTCGATCCCCACGGCAGTTCATCACTCGCGGCTTCGATGATGCACATCGCGAATGAGTACACGTCCGAGGCGCGCGACGGTCGCTTCCCAGCGAGGTACTCGGGCGAGCGCCAGTTCACGGCGCCGATCTTCTTCGTGGCGATCTGGATCTCGGCTTCGTCCAGCAAACAGCTCAGTCCAAAGTCAATGAGCTTCGCCTTGCCGTCCAAGCCGACCATGATGTTGTCGCACTTGAGGTCGTTGTGCGCGACGTTCATGCTGTGGAGGTACTGCAGTCCGAGCGCAGCCTCGTAGAGCTTCTGCCACACCACGTGGCCATTGCCGGGCTCCTCCTGTCGCTTGAGGTACTTGCGGAGCTCGCCGTTGCCGGCAAACTCGCACACAAAGTACTGCTTGTCGACGTGGCTCGCACCAAAGAACTGGAGCACGTGCGGATGGTTCAGGCGGTGCCACACGCGGACTTCGTGGAGCAGCAGGTCGGTCGAGATCGTCCCGATGTCTTCTTCAAAGCCCATGAACTTGATCACAACCGGCGTGCCGTTCCAGCTGCCTCTGTACACAGCGCCGAACGCGCCTTGACCGATCTTGTCCGCCTCGTTGAACGCCAGGTGCTTGAGCGACAGATACCAGGACGGTCGCTCTGGTGTACCACCCGCTGGTGTTGACGCCGATGCGGCCTTTGCGAGACCGTCGCGCGTCCACTGCTCGTACAGCGCTGGCTGAGTGTCCAAGTGGTGAAGCGTGATCGACTCGGACGGGTCTGCGATCCGCTTCGTCGTGTCCGTCGTCAGTCCTTCGATCGGAGCGTCGGCTCGCGCCACCGAGTTGGCGATCGACGGTGCTGCGTCAAAGCGCCACGTGCGGATCGGATCGGTCGAGTTGACGTCGAGCCTGTCGAGCAGCCGATCTAGCTCCGCGTACACCACGTGGTGCGAATCAGCGACTTTGCGGCTCCGCATCTGCTCGTACACAGACTTGGCGGTATCGTGCGTCTGCACGTAGCGCTGCAGACGCGCGAGTGCGCTGCAGTACGCCGTGACTTCCGCGTCGACTGGCGTCTTCTCGTACTCGATCAGCAGTCCAAAGGCAAACTCGAGTGCTGGGAGCACGCGCGTGAGGATCCACTGTGCGTCTGGGAGGTCTAGGCACCGAGTCATGACGCGCACAAGAACGCTGGGGATCGACTTGGAGCCAAGTTCAGGGAACGCGTAGTCGTCCAAGTACTGGGACTGGATCTAGACACAACAAGACATCGCAGACAACGCGTCAGAGAGGTGCGTCTCTCAGCCACTGGTGTGGCGATACGCAATGACAAAGCTCGTACCTTGGCAATCACGCTGGGAGACCATCCGACGACAAGCTGTTCGCTCTCGTCAGCGAAGTGCTTCAATCGATCCACGACGAACGCAATGTCCGCGCGATCACTCGGTTCGCGTGCGCACATGCGCAGGATCAGATCGTACGCGCTCTCGGTCATGCGAGACGGACATGTCGGAGGTTGTCCTTCGATGAACCAATTGGCGACTTGGTCCGTCAGGTCTCCTGCGAGCGCCGCCCAGATGCAGAGCCCAAACGCGTAGACGTCGGCAGCAGCTGAACGATCTTCGTTGTGTGGGAGCCACTTCTGGTCGTCCTCGTAGAACTTCCACCAAACCCAAACGAACACGCTGAGCTTCGGCACGCGGTCCGAGCCGATGACGACTGTCTTGTTGAAGCGACCGCCATGCACAACGTCTCGGTCATGAAGGTACTGCAGACCGAGCGTGACTTGGTACAGACTTCGCCACACGAGCTTCTCGTCCGCTTCGTCGCGCAGGAAGTCGAGCAGCGGCACTGCGTCCGGCACTGCCTCGTAGGCGTATACAATGGTGCTGACAACGTGACACCCGCCGTAGAGCTTCACGACGTTCGGGTGGCTTAGTGCGTACCACTGCGAGGCAAACTCCTCGAAGTCTTCGGCACCCGACATTGTGATCTCGATCTTGACATCCGTGCTTCGCCACTTGTCGTTGAAGCACCTCTCGTACGTTCTTCCTTTGTCCAAGTTCCAGTTGTGGTACTCCAAGTCGTCGGGCGAGATGAACCAAGGCGGAACGTCAGGAGCAGTCGCCATCTCGCTCGCTCGGAGGAAGCGCTCGAGCACGCGCTGGACGGTAGCTTGTGCGCGAACATTGCTCTCTTGCTGGCGAGCCGCGAGCTCGTGTTGGAGCAGCAGTGCGAGCTGATAACGTCTGCTGGGCTCCAGCAATTCGTCGACCTTCTCGTCGAGGTCATCGATCTCGAAGCCGCCGAAGTAGCCATCAGTCAAGTCGCGACCGTCTGTCAACGCGCTGTTTGTGCTCAGCGCGAGCTCGAAGCGCTGATAGAGCTCGTCGTCGTCTTTCTGTTGCTGATCGCGTTCGAGGGCATCATCTTGCTTCAGGTGGAGCATGCCCGCAAAGCGACCCAGCTCGTCCTGGACGTCACGGATGCGCTCCATGATCGCACGACTCGCGATGAAGCGCGAGAGCACTCGAGTCTTCTTTGCGATGACGAAGAGCACGCGGCAAGCGCGGAACAGGATGCTCGCAAACGTCACGACCGTGTCGTGGTTCGCTAGAGCAACGTCTGGCGCATCATCGTCTGGGTGCGGTTGACGGTGTTGGAGTTCGCTGTGCACGTGCTGCAGCTGCTTGATCATGCGGCTGCACACAGCGTCAAACTCGAACGCCTCGGTCGTGCAGAGTGCTGCCAACGTCTCCAACGAGCCGAGAACGAGCGGGTACTCGCCGTCTTGAACGTCGTCGATGGCGAGCGCGTCGCCGCCGTGCGCGATCAGCAGCTGCACAGCTGGGAAGAAGTTGGATCGAACGGCTGAGATCAGCGGTGTCTCGCCATCGACGCTGCTCCGAACGTTGACCGGAGCGCCTGCTTGCACAAGCGCTTGCAACACCGGCATGTGCCCAGCACGACCAGCGAGTATGAGCGGCGTCTCGGACGTGCACTCCTGACGGCGACATTGGCGCCAGACTCGAGCAGATGCTCTACAGCGCTAAGATGTCCGTACGCAGCGGCGTAGAACAGCGCGGTTCGTGCGTCTCGTCCAGCACACTCGATGTCCACGCCGTTTACGATGAGCTTGCGAAGAGAGTGGACGTCGCCCATGACTGCGGCAGCAAAGAGCTCAACATCATCGGGCGTTGGAGTGCTGGAGCCGTCAAAGACGCTGGGCAGGAGCAAGAAGTCCACGGCTGCACTCGAGCCCATTGCAACTGCGTTCTCCAAAGCCGTGCGGCCGGATTTGTCTGTGATGTTCACGTCAGCTCCGCGCCGAACCAGCTCGGCCATGACTTTGCGCTGTTCTTGCTTCAGTGCCCTCATTGTCGCAGTCGTGCCGCCGTTGTCGGCGATGTTCATGTCGGCTCCGAGTCGAATGAGCTCAGCCACGATGTCGACACAACCCGAGTCTGGTGCATGCATCAGCGCCGTCCTTCCGCGGTTGTCGACAAGATTTACATCGGCTCCGAGTTGAACGAGCTCTGCGACGAGGTTGACATGATCCGTGAATGCTGTGTACATCAGCGCTGTCATGCCTTTGCTGTCCCTCGCGTTCACGTTGGCTCCACGTTGGACGAGCGTCGTAACGACGCTGAACTGCTCGCTCCGAGCCGCATGCACGAGTGCGTCGTCCAACGACGCGCCAGCTCCGATGTAGAACTCGACTTCGCTCTCGTCACCAGCTTGAACGGCTTCGAGCAGTGCGCAAGTGAGCTCTTCACCGAGGTCGCCACTATCGCTGAACGACACGGCCATGATCGTGATGCTACGACCAGCTGTGCCACTCGCGAAGACTGCGCCAAGAGACGACCGAAAGCCGAGCTACTGTCGACGCTGCCGAAGAGTGTGGTTTGTGTGTACTTGTCGTGTCATGCTCTTGACTTTTCGAGGAATGAGAGAACGAGCGAGTGCGCGAGGAGTGCAGCGGCTTCAACGACGCCTTGCAGGGTCTTGCAAGCGACGAGCAAGCTATTCGACACGCCTAGAAGCCAGCCTTGACGAGGAGCAAGAGCGTTGGAGTGAGTGTTCGCTGAACTCAAATGATGCAACGTGCTAGCTTCGATGTCCATGCTTGTGGATACTGTGTGAGCGATCCCCACACAGAGATCGCTCAGGTGTAGCTTCGGTGTAGCGCCCGTAGACTTGGAGCAGCTCTCAAACCGAAGAGCAACGCGTCGAGGTGCAGAGGACTTTGTGAAAAAAAATCCGAACGAAATCATTTCAATAATCAATCACATAGTACTGTAATTTATCCTGTTACAACCTCTATCGATGCAAGTTGTAAGTGAAAGCACGAATACCGTTGTCTCGTTTACATTCGCTCTTGACGACATACAGAAGCCAAGACAAACTGTGTGTGTGGCGAGGAGTGCGATCTCGGAACGACCGCAAGCAGGCAGCAGCAAGAGCAAGCAACAGCTAGAGCAAGACGACGATGTGGGCTTCGCGAGTGCTGCGCATGGCCGTGACCAAGACGACGACGGGCATCGTCGGTCTCCCCGTGAACCCGAACGCGCGTCAAGACCTCATCAAGATCTACCAGAAGACGCTCCAGGAAGTCAAGGTGCGCCTTTTGTGCATCTTGTGTCTTGCGCTGCGTTCGTCGTGTCTGTACATGCTCGCTGTCGGTTGCTGTGGCACTACTGCTGCTGCTGCATGCGTTGTCTCTCTGCTGCTTGTGTGCTTACGATCGCACTTACTAACAAACGACAATCGCTCGACTGCTGCAGGTGCTGCCAGAGGACGCTGCGTACCGGACGTCGGTCGAGCGGATCACCAACTACCGCCTCAAGGTCGTGCTCGACAACACCGACGTACGTGCTTCTCCTTCATGCGTTGATGCTCTTGCTCTTGCGTCGATCGACAGTGACTGACGGACTCGTGTCTTCTCTCACTGTGCCACAAACAACAGGAGGACGTGATTGAGAAGTCGATCAACATGGGGCAGCTCGAGGAGCTCATCGAGCAGGCCGAGGACGAGCTGAGCGTGATTCCAGTCTACTTGGGTGCGTCTCTCTCTCTCTCTCATGCTCTCGTACTCTCTCATTGCGCTCTTGTCCTCACGCTCTCTCGCTCCTCTCGTCCACACGGCGCAGAGCACAAGCTCTGGGAGCCGCCAGTGAGCGCGTAAGCGCCTCGCACGCTCTCTCTCTCTCGTCGTGCGCGTCGCGAGCCACACACTCGCACACTCCCCTTCGTAATACACGCGCGATGGCCGATGCCTCTGTCTCCACTCTCCTTCAGCAGATCATGCACAGCTCAAGACGCAGACAGTTGGCAGTGGGTCTCTCTCTCTCTCTTAGTCGGATCATCGCGTGAGTGCGAGACGCTGACACATGCAAGTCTACACGCGCAACGGCGCTTTGGCTCATACAGAGCCGCACTAGTTGCGGATCTTGCGACTGCGCGTGAGGTTCGCTTTGATACCCGTGGTCTCGCCGCCGTACTTGCTCGCTTCGCCAACGCGCACGTCGCGCACTTGGCCCTTCCGACGGATCACGGCCTTGCGGAACTGCATGCGCTTCTTCACGCGCGGGTTCCGGTTCAGCTTGCTCTTGTGCGCCTTCAGGCCCTTGTTCTTGATGATCTCGTACGTCGCGCCGCGCTTGGCGTCCTCCAAGTCGCTGTCGTCGTCGCTCGAGGCGAGACCTGGCTGCTCGTGCGTAAAGAACGCCTGCTTGCTCTGCAGCGCCGCCTTCTTCTCCTGCAGCGCGGCTTCGTAGAACTTCGCGGCTTCTTCACGCTCGGCGTCTTCTGTCGTCGTCGTGGTCTTTTGCTTCTTCTTCGCTGGCGGTGCTGCTGCTTTCGTAGTCTTGTTCTTTTGTGCAGGTGCGACTGGTGCGTTCTTTTGCTTTGCTTTGCTACTAAAGAACTGGTCCATGCCATCTTCGACGTCGTCGAGCGGAAAGTCTTTCGTGAGGAGGTCCTCGAGCGCAGACGCAACGGTGTCATCGACGGGCGCGAGCTTCTGCATCTGCTTCTTCACGAGCAGCAAGTGCTGGAGCACTGGGTGGTCCGTCACGCTCTTGCCCTCGGCGCGCAAGAGCAAGTAGAACGAGATGTTTGCGACGTAGTTGAGCATGAGGTTCTGCTTCGTCACGAGGTACTGCAGGCCCATGTTGAACGCCCGCGTCTTGCGCCGCACGCCCTTAAGCTTCTGGATCGCAGGCGTCACGACGTCTTTGAGCTCCTGCATCGTCGTTTCGAGCTCGCTCATGAGACCCAAGAGCTCTGGCGCCGATCTACACAAGCAAGCAAGAGCACAACAGTCAGTCAGAGCCATCGAGAGACCAAGAGAGCGATAGAGAGAGGACGCACTGGTTGACGATCTGGAGCTTGTCCTTCTTCGACATCTTGGAAAAGTCCTTGTGCACGCGCTCGATCGCGCCATCGCCGCTGTCTGCGAGCGTCGAGATGTCTGCGAGCTGCGCGCCGACGAGGTCTTCGTCGTCGATCGGCGCTGCGTCGTCGTCGTCTTCTTCGTCATCATCGTCATCGTCGTCGTCGTTTGCGGCAGTGTCGTCAAAGCCAAAGTCCTCGTCGTCCATCATGTCCGCTTGCTTGCGCTGGAGCTCCAACGCCGCGTCCTCTTCGTCCTTGGCAGCCTCTTCGTCCGAGTCGAGCTCAAACTCGGCCGTGTCAGCAGAGTAGAAGTTCTTCTTCGACTTGCCCCACTTGCCGTCCATCTGCAGGATCTTCTTCTTCTGGCCCTCAAAGTCCTCGGCATTGTCATCGTCGTCGTCGTCGACTGCCATCTCTTCATCGTCATCGTCGTCGTCGTCGCTGTCGTCCTCTGCGTCGCTGTCATCTGCGCCGAGCTCGAGCGCGCCGTCGCCTTTACCGTACTCCGAGCCGTCCGAGTCGACGTTCTCCGAGTCGTGCTCGTCCTCGGACGGGTCGTCGTAGAACGCGAGCTCCGCTTCCTTTTGCTCGCGCTCGGCTGCTGCAGCGCGCTGCTTCTGGAGTCGGAGCTCAGCGCCGCCGTCGCCCGTGCGCGAGGAGTGTCTCTTCTTGCGGCCCATAGTCTATGTGTATGTGTGTGTCGTGCACTCGAACGCTGGGGTCGATGCACGAGAGCGCTGTCGCGGAGCTGCTGTCGTCGGCGTCACCGAGGCGATGGATGGCGCTTCGCAACCTTTTGATGCACTGGTTGGTTGGTTTGGACTGTTGTGACAGAGAACGCAGTTGCTGCCAGAGAATACAACTGTGTGGCCCACTCCGCATTAAACACACTTGTCGAGATTTGATAGTGACATAATCGAGTGCATCAAGCTCCACGCCACAAACACAACGAGAGCAGTCGCAAAGAACACCGATGGCCATGCGAGCAGTGCGGGTCGCAAAGGTGCTCGCTGCAGGTGCTGGGGGCGTCGGCGCTCGCGTCGGTGCTACGCGCTCCGTGCGTCCGCAGCATGCGCTTGCTAGCACGCAGCTTCTCGTACGCTTTGCGTCGTCGAGCAGCAGTGCAGCGCCATCATCATCTGCTGCTGCAGCTGCGAGCAACCCCACCAAGACCAAGACCGGCGGTAACAAGTACGCGTGGGCAGTGACAGACATCCCGCCGCCGTCGCCTGGTCGCGGCTTCATCGGCCGCTCGGCGAACTTCGACGTGACGCAGCGCCAGGGCGAGCTCGATCGCTGGGACTGGCTGCTCCGCTTGCTCGGGTTCATGAACGAAGACGACCGGCTCTTCCGGAGCTCGACGTGTCTGTTCCAGAGCTGCGCGAACCAGACGGCGCTGCCCGAGTTCTACCGCGCGCTGCACTTGCGCCCGGACTTCCGCGCACAACAGGCGCTGCTCATGGTCCACGTCTGGCTCGTGCACCGGCGCCTGGCGCTCGAAGGCACGGAGGGCAAAGTCATGCAAGAGCTCGTGTTCGACCGGCTCTGGGAAGAGACCGTCGTGCGCATTCGGTACTTGAACGTGTCGGAGCTGACGGTGAACAAGCACTTGGCCGAGGTCCAGCAAGTGGGCTTCAACGCCTGCATCGCATACGACCGCGGCTTGAAAGAGAGCCCGGCGGCGTTCCAGAGCGCGATCGCAAAGCACTTGCTCGAAGACGAGTCGCCCACGGGTCTGCGCGTCGCGAGCGTCATGGCCGAGTACATGAAGCGCGAGCTCAAGAGCCTCGAGCGCGTCGACATGAAGCACATTGTCGACGGGACGGTGCCGTGGGGTCCGCACCCAGCGGTCACTGCCGACGCGCCGGAGCCAGAGGACGAGAACGAGTACACGCTCATCGGCCAGCGCGTCGGGAACTGGCGCACGGCGCTCGACAACCGCGGGAAGCTCTACTACTGGAACCTCACGACGCGGTTCTCGGTCTGGGACCGCCCCACTGGCGACAAGCTCTTTGAAGGACTCGAGACCGCGAAAGAGACGCCAGCGACCAAGTAGGACGACGCACTGGCGCTCGACTGTAATCGTGACGTACGATCGCCGTATAGAGTGACGCGACTTGGCCTGTGCATCGATGCGTGCTGGTGCAGCGCAGTAGGACGGCAATGGCCACGACCATGGCGATGACCACCACGATCCCCATCTCTATCGACATACAAACCAGAACAACTCGTGATGCTGGATGTGTGTCTCTCTATCAAAGCGTGTGTGTGTCGCTTGTCTTACTGCGCATTCGCATTCTGCTGACGCGCTTGCTGCTTCTCAGCAGCTTCCTTCGCGACGCGGTCGCGACGCTCCTGCATCTTTTGCCGCACGTACGCGTCCGACGCCTTGGCGCGTTTGAAGTTCTCGTCGCGCTTCTTGATCTTCTCGGCCTTGAAGCACATGTCGAGGGCGACCTTGGCTTCGTTGCACGCGCCAAAGAACTTCATGCGCGGGTTCTCTTCGTGGCACAAGTTGAGGTTCATGATGACCTACAGCGTGCATCGTCGGAATTCCAGCATGTGCACATGGTGTGAGTGCGTCGGATCTATCACTCGGTTGATTGATAGCATCACTGCTGGTGCAACAGCGCAGCGGCGCACAGTAGGACCAGTAGCTAAAACGCACCTCCTGGCAGTCTGGATGCGGGCGCTCGAGCGGTGCGTGCATCGTGGCAATAGCAGCAGTCGTCGGTCGTCGGCGTCGATGCGCTGCTTGATCAATTGGAGCTCTTCGGATGTGAAGCAGAAATGCACGGCAATCAAGCTGTTCACGCTGCATACAAATTTAAAGTCATCCAAAATCCTATCAGGTAGCTTATTCAGACCTGCGATAGAGACTACTGCGATTCTGCTGGTTTCCAGCTCGTGCTCATTCGCCGCAGATCAAGCGCCAAGACATCGATCGCAGCTCTCGCTCTCGCAGCTCTCGCCGTCACGATGGACCAGCAGAACTTCACCGCTGCGCAGAAGAATGAGCTCATCATGCGCGTACGTCGAGTGCTGCGTGTGCTGTAGTGGCGACTTCGCTATTGCGCACTCTCGCTGTATAGCGCGACTGCGCTGAGCAACATACACACTTTGTGGTCCATGACATTGTGGACTGACAACGCGCGTTGTTGATGCTCAACTGCACGTACGCAGGTCCGCTCGGAGGTGCAGCAGCAGGCGCTCCAGGAGCTGACGCAGAACCTCCAGGAGAAGTGCTTTGACAAGTGCCTCGCGCGTCCGTCTGGCAAGCTCGACAGCAAGCAGCAGAACTGCCTCGCGCTCTGCATCAACCGATACATCGACACGATGAAGGTCGTGTCTGAAGCCATGGTGCAGCGCGGCCCGCAGGTTCGTACTTGCTGCGTGTTTGCTATGTGTCTATCACAGCAGACGCTCTTGCGTGTGTCGACTAAAACTCGACACATGCTCGCCTCGAGATGTTCACAGTCTCACATCCTTCGCTTGTGTCATTGCATTCGTGCCTACACAGAGCTAAGCGCGTTATCGATCTCTCGATCTCGCAAGCGAGACACGAGACGGTCTACGCTTTGCACCGCTAGCACATCTGCCTCTGTCGTCTCGAACGTACTCGTCCGTCAGACGTCGTCGCCCCATGGCGTCCTAATAGATCGCCTCGAGATGCACTTTGCCTCTTTCGATACTCACTACACTGTCAGTCCAAGTTCCTCATGTACGAGATCTCTGCTGTTCCTGCCACTGTCACAGATGTCACTCATGACAACAACGCACGCACATGCTCATCACATCGGACACACTCAAGAAGAGCATCTACGACTCGAGTATGCGGATGTGTTGATTGATAAATAGGGCGGAGGTGGCAGGAGCTCCATTCGATGATCGATTACGTGGAGATAATTACATCGACGCAGCTGCATCCGACTCTACTCCAGCGCCGCCATCGCGACGCAGCAAACTAGACACGCGCTTGTGTGTACGAGAGTGCGTGCTTAGTTCTTGGCGTCCGCCTGGCGAGCGAGCTCCGTGAGCGCGAGGTCGGCCTCGCCCTTGCTGCGGATGTAGCCCGCGAGCGCGAACGTGTCCGACTCGCCCGTGAACACGCCGTTGGCGTTCACGCGGGCAACGTTGATCTGCACCGACGCGTGGTCCTTCGCCGCGAGGATGCGGTTCGTCCACGAGCTGGAGCATCACACAAATGACAGCGCAGAGAGTGTGTGAGCGTGATGGTCGTTCACATGATGATTGGTCTGCACATGCATACGAGCGAGCACATAGGCAAGCGAGACGCACCACTTGCGCGGGATGTAAATGTCGATCGACTGGCCGGCTTCGTTCTGCATGGTGATGGATGTGGTGGTGTGGAGTCAGTTGGATTCTGAAGCACGATGAGGTCGATGCGCATGTTCATCGAGCAGTCTTCTTGTCAAGCTGGTGAACCAATGACCCTGAATGTACGTTACCGGTCGTTCATACAATTGTCAAGTGACTGAAGTGTCCCGTTTTATAGTTGAATGCGGGACAATCACGTTGTAAAACGGTACCGAATTACATTCTGACTCATTAAAGTACGATGATCCAGCCTCGAATGACTGACACACAGACGACTCGATTGACTCGACCAGCACCTCGACCTCGACGACGACGACGCTCACCTCCTCGACGACACCACCACCAACAGCAGCAAACATGGCAGACTCTGGCGCGATCACGGAGCAGCAGGTTGTCGCGACGTACAAGGCCATGCGCTCGGAAGTGCGCCAGCTCGCGGAGAAAATCGCTGAGCTCGAGGTCGAGATCGCCGAGCACGAGCGCGTGCTGCAGACGCTCAAGGACCTCCCGCCGACGCGCAAGGCGTTCCGCATGGTCGGCGGCGTGCTCGTCGAGCGCACGGTCGCTGAAGTGCTCCCTGCCGTGACGTCGAACCGCGACGGCATTGCACAGGTGCTCACGCAGCTGAGCGAGAACATCAAGCAGAAGGAGAAGAGCGCAGACGAGTGGCAGGTGCGTCGCGTGTTGCTTGCATGAGCTGTGTGTGTGTGATCATGACGATGAGCTGTGTCTCTATGAGCAGCTCTTGCATGTGCAGCTACTGACACTCGCTCCTGCTCTCTCGTCTCTGCCTGTGGTGCTCGCTCCAACAGCGCAAGTACAACATCCAGACCCAGCAATAAGGTCGCGACGACACACCGATAGCAGCAGCAGCGCCAATGGCTTTATGAGAGCACGGGAATGGACATGACGAGACGTTTGCGTTATGGATCACACGTAACGCGCGTGTGGAATACGGGGCCAATGGCTTAAATACGGCGCACAAGTGGCCATCGCTCACGAAGAGCTCTCTGTGAGCGACTGCAGCAAGCGCTTCTGCTCACCACCAGGCGCATGCGTGCATTAGTGACCAAGTACGAGCAAGCGAGTGGCGATAGACGCAAGCAAACACACACCTGCAGAGCGATGTTGATCGCCTTGACTTGGTCGTACTTGGCGGTCGCGAGCTTGAGCTTTTCGTCGAGCACGACCTCCTGGCGCTCGAACATGCTCTTGAGCGAGTGGATCACTTGGTCCTGAGCACAAGACACAGCAGCAGCTGTGAGTTCGTTGCTCGCACTCGATCACCATGTACTCGACCACTCGCTACGGACCTTTTGCTTGCAGAGCTTCTCGAGCTCTGCGATCCGTGTGAGCAGCGCGTCTTCGTCGACTGCACCACCACAGCTACTGCCGATTGACGAGCTGCTGTCAGTGCGACGCAGTGCGCTGCCATCTGGCGTGCTACGTCGGCGACCCAGCGCTTTGTCGGACGGCGCGCTTGCTGTCGATGCCGTCTGTGCTGTCGAAGCAGACGCAGCGACCGACGTCGCAAAGAGACTGTGCTCAATGTGATTGAGCAGCTCCTCTTGCTCTGCGTGGCGCAGCTGCTTGGCCGCAGCGGCTTCTGCGCGATGGAACTGCTCCCACTGCGCCACGCGCTGCAGTCGCGTCATACGCACAAAGGCGACTGTAAGGACTACGAGCCAACGCAATGAACATACAGACAGCAGTCACACTCGAACGAACCTCTGTGAGCTCCTTGTTGCGTCTCCGGAGCTGCGCGAGCTCGGCCGACTCGGCCGCTTTCTCGTGCAGCTGACTCTCGAGCGCGATGATGCGCGTCGTCTGCGCGTCGACGTCGCGCTGCTGGCGCGCAAACTTGTCTTCGAACGCAGACAGCGCGGCCTGGAGCTCGATGTTGTACTCGCCCAGGAGCTTGCGGTCGTGTGCGTCTTTCTTGATCTTTACCTGTTCGTGACAGACAAGAGCATGAGCATGGCTTGTGTTCGAGAGGCATTCACGCAAGCAAGAAACAGACACTAGCGACCAATCGGACGGACCTGCAGGCGGTTCTCCCACTTGCTCTGCTCGGCTTTGAATGCGATCACTTGCTTGCGCTGCGTGTCCATTCGCTTGAGCAAGCCGCTGTAGAGCTCGCGCTCGACCTTTGCTTCGCGCTGAGCCCACCACTCGCGTGCGTCTGCGTCTGCTGCCGCGACGCTTGCATGTGCTGTTGCGTTTGAGTTTGTGTTTGTTGATAGCACAGTGGAGCTGGTTGTCACACTGCTAGTGCTATTCGATGCAATAGTAGTTGTACTAGTTGTGTCTTGCGGCGCCATTGCTGTGTTCGCGGCGACTGCAGCAGCGAGGAGCGCGCCGTGGTGCTGCTGTGCGCCGACGATCTCGGGCATCATCGTCGGCATGTTCGAGTCGAGCCAAGTCAAAGCAAGTCGAACTGATGAGTGGCAAGTGTTCCGAAGTGTCCCGAATGCATCAAGTTCAAACAATCTTGTATTTGTATGCTCGCATTTTGTATACTCGATCGTCCCGCTTTATAATGTTTAATTTCGGGATGGTGTCCCGTTTGTCCCGCGCCACAGTTGTCTGCAAGCGCCGCCACCACACAGATCGAGCGCCAGTACCCGAAGATCACTCGAAAGACGACCACGCTCCGCCCAACTCGACGACGACGATGCTGACCCGCTTTGCCACTGCGTTCCGCCCGGCGGCTGCCCGCGCCGTGACCGTCGCTGCGCGCCCTGCTGCTGCGCGCGCCGCGAGCGTGCGCTTCTTCAGTGCGCAGACGTTCCTCGACCGCGCCGAAGTGAGCGAGCGCGTACAGGGCGTCGTCAAGAACTTCGAGAAGGTCGACGACGAGAAGGTGAACGAAGTCGCCAAGTTCGTCGAGGACCTCGGTCTCGACTCGCTCGACGTCGTTGAGGTCGTCATGGCGATGGAGGAGGAGTTCACGATCGAGATCCCAGACAACGAGTCGGAGAAGCTCACGACCGTCGCGCAGGTGATCGACTACATCGCGGCGCACCCGATGGCCAAGTAAACAGCCACTACGCGCGCGTGTGCACGACTGCCGCTGCTGCTGCTGCTCGGCGCAGCGCCACACACACACACACCATCCATGCCTGTAGGATCATAAAGCAACACAAGGACTTCCATCCTTCCTCTCGTTCTACTTCTCTCGCATCCATTGCTCGTGAGCTCCTCACAGTCTCGGACCGTCGTGTCCTTCCGGTGGTCCAGCGTCTCGACTGCGCGCTCTCGTACGACTCACACGGTCAACGCGCTCTTGTGACGCAGTGAACGAGCGCTCGTAGCGTCTTCCTAGTGCCCACAGCTTCGCACGTGCGTCTTTGGTCGTGATCCGATCGTGTCTATCGTCAGTCATGGGTGTGTGTATGTGAACGTGTCGTGGCACTTCCTGATCCTACAGCGCGCTTTCTACTACGATGGCGATGTCTTTTGCTTCTTTGCGTCAGCCTGGAGCCGCGAGAGGATGTCCGTGATGTGGTTCTTCACGACCGGCTGCCCCGACGCCGTGCGCTGGCTCAGCTTCACGTGGCGCTTCTTGCGACTGCTCACTTTCTTCGCGACTTCAGCGCGCTGCTGTTCTTTTGCCTCTTGCGCGCGCTGGCGCTCGAGCTTGGCGCTCGCAGCCTTTTGCTTTGCTTTGAAGAACGGATCCGGCTTCTTCGACGCGGCTGACGGTGCGTGACGGCGCTCCGACGACGCTGCAGGAGCGCGCGTGTGTGCGCTGTGGCTGTCGTCCTGGTTGATCACAGAGTCGTATATACAAGAGCACACGAGCGTCAGCTTACATACACAGAAGTACACACAACGCAGTAGAGGCAGAACAAACACGACGCACCGCTTCGTTGTCCGAGTCGACAGCGCCGCGCTTGAGGTCTTTGAAGAACCGGTCGTAGAACGACGAGGGTCCGCTGCTCGCGTCGTCGTCGTCCTTGTCGTTGTCTGTAGATGTAATGACGGGATTGCGTCCGCGCTGCGTCGAGATGCCTTCGCGTTTCTTGACCTTTTCGTACTCGCGCTTGCGCTGCGCTTTGCGGATGATCACCTTCTTCTTGCTCTTCGCATCGGCCTTTGTGCGCTGCGCTTTGCCTTTGATGAAGCGCTCGAGACTAAGGCCACTCCCGCGCATGCTTGTCTGTTATGTGCCTCTTGTATGTGTGTGTTGTCGATGCACGTGAACGACGACGGCGCTCCTGCTGCTGCTGTTCCTGTTGATGCTTCGCGGTCGAGTCGAGGCAAGTGCGTCCTTGGTTGGTAGAACAGCACCTTCGCTGATACATTTCGATAGTGAAATAAATAAGAAGACCTGCTTGAAACGAAAGGCTGCACTTGATCTTTATAGTGACATAAGCGAGGGTATCCTCCACAGCCACATGGACACATGTGCTTGATGAGCTCTTCGCTCGCTCTGTGATATGCGTTAGCATGTGCACGTGCACAGCCCATTCAGACAACAGCGACCGCATCATGCTCCCATGCAATCACCATTCAAACAGCGCGCGCGTGTGTGCGTTGAGGCACGTTGACAAGAATCCAGCAGCACCGCTGAAAGAGTGAACCCAGCAGCAGGCTCGCTTGACTCGCTCTTCCAGACCGCGATCCACCACACACACAAGGCATTGCTCAGTTTGCCTCGCTACTGCTGCTGCTGCTACTGCCGCACGACGATCGACCATGACGCAGCGACGAGCAGCAGTCGCCATCGCAGCAGCAGCGCTTGTCGCGACGACGCTCGTCTTCTCGACTGGCGCGCTCGCAGCGACGACAAACAGCAGCGCCAAGACAACGAGCGCACTTGCGACCGACAGATCGTGTCCGTCTGCACCACAGCGCACACTCACGTTTGCGTGTGACAAAGCCTGCTTCCCCACTCAAGCGTGCCTTGCAGCAGAGCCAAACGCGAGCAGCAGCAGCAGTGCGCTCGGGTGCCGCTGCTTCGACTCTGCGATCAAGAAGTTCGTGTTTCTCATTCCGTTCGACGCTGCGACGAACGCGTCGCTCAACCGCGCGAGTCTCCCAAAGAGCGAGTCGTACCCTGGGACGTGGGACCTCAACACGTACGACTGGGCGAGCAACGACGACGTCGCCACAATCGCGCCGCTCACGCTCCCTGGCACGGTCTCGACTGTGTACGTCGTTGCCATTAGGTCGTTGTGGGTTGAGTCGTCGTGGAGACTGTGTCGCTCATGTTGTGCGTCTGCTTGACTATGCCAATCACCGCGCAGCACGATCCGCGGCGGCAGCAGCGTGGAAGGCGTCGCGAAGGGCTTTGTCGCAAACGTCGACGTCGACCCGACGTTCCTCGCCACGCAGTCGCAAGTCAAAGAGCTCTTCCTCGCGAACCTGAACCTCTCGCGCGCGATCAACGGCCTCGCCGCGCACCTCCCAGTTGAGCTTCAGACGCTCGACGTGTGCAACACTGCGATCACGGCGTTCCCGACTGGCGTGACGCAGCGCAAGCTGCTCTGGACACTGTACGTGTGTCTGCTCGACTGGGTTGTGATCATCAGACTACGAGTCACTCATGAGATGGCGACCTTGTGGTGTGTAGGATCCTGTCGTACAACAACATCGAGCGCCTCACGAGCGCCCATGCGATGCCAGATCTCCACGGCCTGTGGCTCAACGCCAACCGGATCTCACACATCTCGGCCGTGTATCCGAACCTCGAGTACCTGTGCGTCGGTGCCTCTAGTGGCGTTCAGTGCACGCGCCTTCGGTGCTGACTGACTGGCTGACGGACGCTCGAGTCGTATCTGTTCGTAGGAACCTCGAGTACAACAAACTCACGGTGGTGCCTGACGTCCTTGTGCAGTACGCGCAGCTCAAGACGCTGTACGTGGCGGTGAAGCTGTTGACATGTGCTGTTGTGTGGCGGTGTACTCACTTACTCATGTCCGTGCGCTGCGTCACGTAGGAACGTCGCGAACAACGCGATCACAGTGTTCAACCAGTCGCACGCAGTCCCGAGTCTCACGACACTGTGCGTCGCAGCTAGACACATGAGGCGTTAGGTGTCGATGACTGACTGACTGACACTGCTGCTGCTGCAGGTGGCTCCTGAACAACAACCTCACCACGTTCGACGCGTACTTGCCGAACCTCGGGTACCTGTACGGACAAGGCGCGCGTCTACGACGAGCGATGACACGTACCGACTCGACTCTCACGCGCTCGTGCCTGTGGCTCTCTCTTTAGCGACTTGTCTGGGAACCAGTTGACCGAGTTCCCGTCTGTCGTCTTCAGCCACGCGCGTCTGATGACACTGTGCGTCTAGAACAGCGCCGCGTTCACTTTGCTGTGTCGTGGCGCTCTGACACTAGACGGACTGACTGCCTGCTACTGATGCCACGTGCTCTAGGTACTTGCACAACAACCCAAAGATCACGAACGTGTCGTTCACGAACGAGCAAGCGAGCGTCCTCAATGCGCTCACGACGCTCACGATCACCTCGACGAGTCTCGAGTGGAACTGCTCTGGGGCGCAGAAGATCCACCTCGCGAACCACATGCTCACGATCTGCATCCGCGGCACGAAGAACGAGACGACGATCCTCGGTCCGCGCATCGTCGCCCCAGTGCCAGCGTGGGTCACGTCGCCAAAAGCATCAGCTAGCTCGCCGTCTGCTGCGTCGCAGTCGTCGGATGCATCGACGCCAGCGCCGTCTGTGACGACACGAGCGAACCTCGTCCTGCCGCTCGCAGTCGGCAGTAGCTCCGTGCTCTTCCTGCTGCTCGTGGCCATCGCCGTCGTGCTCATACAGAAGCGACGAACGGCAACCGCCACCGACGCCGCGGACGGTAGCGCAACCGGCGAGTCGGACGAGCCAAAAGGACGAGGCAAAGATGCGATCGTGTCGCTCTACGACGACGCCGACATCCTGTCGTTCCGCGTCGACGCGAGCGACGTCCAAGACATTGAGAAACTCGGCAGCGGCGCGTTCGCTGACGTCTGGCTCGTGCGCTTTCGCGGCACGGAGCTCATGGCGTCGAAGCGTCTGCGCAAGAACGGCAACGACAACCGCAAACACACGCAGGACTTTGTGAGCGAGATCAAGCTCGTGGCGACGCTCTCGCACCCGAGCATCGTCGAGCTCAAGGGCGTGGCGTGGATCCGCGAGTCCGACCTGCAAGCTCTGTTCGAGTACATGGACCGCGGCGACTTGCGCACGTACCTCGTGGACCCGCACGTGCCGCGGCAGTGGACGGCCGAGAAGCTCCAGATCGCGATCGACGTCGCCGAGGCGCTCGTGTACGTGCACTCGTTCAGTCCGGCGCTCGTGCACCGGGACCTCAAGTCGCGCAACGTCTTGCTCCAGAGCGTGTCGTCGGGTGTGTGCGGTGGTGGCGATGCCAATGGCAACGGCGTTGGCAGCGGTGGCGGTGGTCATGGCCCAAGTGGTACCAACGCAAGCGACATCGACGTCCGCGCCAAGCTCACGGACTTTGGCGTCTCGCGGTACCAGAGTCAAGAGAACACGATGACCGCCGGCGTCGGCACGAGTCGCTGGCTCGCACCCGAAGTCATCGCCGGCGACACGAACTACGGCGCGCCGGCCGACATCTTTTCGTTCGGCGTCCTGCTCTCGGAGCTCGACACGCACGCGATCCCGTACAGCGACATGCGCGGCGCAGGTGGCGACAGCAACAACAACAACAACAGCAACAACAACCATCACCAGTTCGCAGACGTCGCGATCCTCCAGCGCGTCGCAGCAGGCGGGCTCGTGCCGACGCTGAGCGCGTCGTGTCCGTCGAGCATCGCCGAGCTCGCGACGCGGTGCTTTGCGTTCAAGGCAGCAGACCGACCGAGCGCGCCGGAGTTGGCGTACGCGCTGCGGACACTGCGCAAGAGTCTCGAGAGCTTGTACATCTGATGTGACCTCGATAGAGATTGAGCGAATGACGAGAGTACGTGTGTAAGTGTGAGTATGTTAGCAAAGGAGAGCGAGTGAGCGAGAGCTCATGAAGCGTGGTGTGAGACGAACAGATCAACAGTGTACATTGACGACGCCGATGGCGCAGGAGGCGAGTCGCTCATTCTGGTTGGCTCAGCTTGAGTCTCTTTGATCATCTGTGGATCGTACTGGTGTCCTGGATCTCGAGACTCGTCCTTGCCTCTTGTCGCCGCACACACGACCCACACACACACTCGGTCGCTCAGAACGAGCGCCGAGCTCTTTGATGGAGCAAGCGCTTTGCGCTCCATGGAATGCTCTCTGGCAATAGATCACCTGTGCTTGTCGTCAGCGGTTCTGGAGTGTGGCGCCACGTCTTTGAGTTGCTAGATGTCTAGTTGCAACAACATGAAGAAGCGTCGCTACTCGACGACATCCACCAAGCTACACGAGCTGGCAACGAGTTCATCGGCTCCTGTCGTGTGTGACCTCTCAGTTCACATTAATCGCGCGTTAGTCACTCGGTGCGCCACAGTACTCTCGAGCACGAGGATGGCGACGCGACTCACAAAGCGTACCACACGTCGTCTCGAACGTCGCGAAGCTCTGAGTGATCAAGTGAGCTCGTTCTGAACCGCTTGCTGCGTCTCTTTTGTACCAACGGAACAAATGGCTGGGTGAACCCAGTGCCGATTCGGTTTGGCAAGCGCGTTGCTCAACGACACTTTCAGATTTGCGAGTAGCTACCGACGTCGAGCTCTCCCGCTCTCGATCGATCATGCAGCGACGAGCAGCAGCAGCACTGACAGCGCTACTCGCGTTATCGCTCATATCACCCGCAAGAAGCGACACGAGCGCGATCACAGTGTCCAAGTCGTGTCCGTCTGTGCTGCGAGGCACATTCACGTTCGCGTGCGACAGCGCTTGTGCGAGCAACCAGCCATGCATCGCAGCAGACACAAGCAGTAGCAGAAGTACCAGCAGCAGCAGCGGCAGCAACAGCAGCACTGGATGTCGATGCTTTGCTCCTACTAGCGCGTCCACGGCAACGGACTTCGTTCTGTACGTTCTGTTTGACGCCCCAAAGAGCGCCGCGGTGTCTGCGGCGTCCGCGGCGAAGCCGATGTCGACCGGAATCGTCGCTCGCCCAAAGAAACTGACGCAGTATCCGTG
This sequence comes from Pythium guiyangense, assembly GCA_003730235.1. Lineage (NCBI taxonomy): Eukaryota > Oomycota > Peronosporomycetes > Pythiales > Pythiaceae > Pythium > Pythium guiyangense. The sequence goes on from QXDM01000131.1 coordinate 57,279, forward strand.
GGCAAGCAACGGCGAGGTCACGAAGATCGCGCCGCTCAATCTGTCTGCCACGACCTCCACTGTGTACGTACACTGACTTTTTGTTGTGGACCAAAGGCGCAGGAGCACACACACACACACACAACGCGAGTTTGTGACGTTGCTCTGCGTGAACCTGTGCCTGTGGCTCGAACAGAACGATTGCCGGGGGCACCTCCACGTTCTCGAAAGGCTACGTCGCAAGGGTCAAGATCGATCCGACGTTCCTCCAGACGCAGACGCAGGTCAAGAGTCTCAGTCTTGAGAGCTTGAACCTCACAAACGCCGCAGTCGACGACATCGTATCGAGCTTGCCAAGCGAGATGCTGTCGATCGGATTCACCAACACGATGCTCACCGAGTTCCCAGCAGGATTCTCCAAGTTCACGTCCCTTCGGAACGTGTACGTCGCGCTTCTCTCATTGACTCGGTCCTGTCGGTGGCATCGGCGCGACGCTCACCTCTGCGCTCGACAACCGCTGCAGATCTCTCTACTACAACAACCTCGAGCGCATTACGCCAGACCACGCGATAGCGAGTCTCGAAGAGTTGTACGTCGCGGCACCTGTGTCTCGCTTTGATCCACTCGCGTACGCGCTTGGCGGTGTGTGCCACTGACTCGACCACTCCTCGCGTGCTCGTCGATCAGGTTGGCATACGCTAACAAGATCACAAGCTTCACAGCAGTCTACCCCCGGCTCAAGACCCTGTACGTCCTGTCGAGTGTTGTGCAGCTACTGCTCTCGAGTGAGCGTCGATGCGTCATCGGTGCTGACGCACTTGAACGGTCTTCGCCACGTGCACACAACCCACAGCGATCTTAGCCGCAACAACCTCACATCCGTCCCAGACGTGGTCGCAAAGCACTCGGCACTCGAGAATCTGTACGTGGTTGAAGATGCACGTGGGCGTAGGCATGAGGTTTGCGAGGGTGTACGTTGTGAGTGCTCACTTGTCGTCGCGTGCGTGGCGGTCTAGGTACCTCGAAGGCAACGCGATCACGGCCATCAAGCAGTCGCAAGTGACGCCGAGCATCACAAAGCTGTGCGTCTGTGCGTCTGTGCTTGCGGCCTTGGCTGACACGCCGTTGGCTGACGCTGCTGTGTTGTTGTGTCTGTGGTTCTTCAGGTATCTCGAGAACAACAGCGTCGCGTCCTTCGAAGCGTACATCCCGAGTCTCTTAGAGCTGTGAGTACAAGACGCACGACGCCTGTGCATTGCCGCCCTCGAAGCGATCGCTCTCTCAGTCACACTCAGTCTCGCTGGAGCACACGCTCATGCTCAATCTAACGTTGTTGTCTGTGCGTCTAGGGACTTGCGTGGGAACAGCTTGACCGCGTTCCCAAGCGCGATCTTCAGCCACGCGAACCTTTCGCATCTGTACGTTTGCACGAGTGTGTCTCGGTGTGACACATCGTACAAGGTGCGCTTTGCTCTCGAGCTGACCACAACTTGCTCTCGCAACACACTTGCATCAGCGAAATGAGCAACAACGTCAAGATGACCGACGTCGCGTTCACGAGCGAACAAGCGAGCTTCATCAACGCGCTGACCGAGTTCTCGATCTCGAACGAGAGCCTGCAGAGCAACTGCGCCGAGGAGCAGAAACATACGTTCGAGAAGCACAAGTGCACGGTCTGCATCACGGGTGTCAAGAACACCACAGTCATCATCGGACCGCGGATCGTGGCGCCAGTGCCGAGTTGGGTCTCAGTGCCAGCGCCAACTCCATCTCCGACACCAAAGCCAACACCAGTCGTGCCGATCGCGATTGGCAGTGCCGCCGCCATTCTACTCCTCGTTGGCATCACCATCGTTCTCGTGTGGAAGCGGCGCGAAACAAAGCGCAAGGAGGAGAGTGAGTACAGCACGTTCACCGACTCAAGTCGGAACCAACGACGCGGCAAAGACAGTCACAACGACGGCCACATCGGGATCTGGAATGACGCCGAGCTCCAGGCACTCCGTGTCGATGCTAGCGATGTCCAAGACATTGAGAAACTCGGCAGCGGCGCGTTCGCTGACGTCTGGCTCGTGCGCTTTCGCGGCACGGAGCTCATGGCGTCGAAGCGTCTGCGCAAGAACGGCAACGACAACCGCAAACACACGCAGGACTTTGTGAGCGAGATCAAGCTCGTGGCGACGCTCTCGCACCCGAGCATCGTCGAGCTCAAGGGCGTGGCGTGGATCCGCGAGTCCGACCTGCAAGCTCTGTTCGAGTACATGGACCGCGGCGACTTGCGCACGTACCTCGTGGACCCGCACGTGCCGCGGCAGTGGACGGCCGAGAAGCTCCAGATCGCGATCGACGTCGCCGAGGCGCTCGTGTACGTGCACTCGTTCAGTCCGGCGCTCGTGCACCGGGACCTCAAGTCGCGCAACGTCTTGCTCCAGAGCGTGTCGTCGGGTGTGTGCGGTGGTGGCGATGCCAATGGCAACGGCGTTGGCAGCGGTGGCGGTGGTCATGGCCCAAGTGGTACCAACGCAAGCGACATCGACGTCCGCGCCAAGCTCACGGACTTTGGCGTCTCGCGGTACCAGAGTCAAGAGAACACGATGACCGCCGGCGTCGGCACGAGTCGCTGGCTCGCACCCGAAGTCATCGCCGGCGACACGAACTACGGCGCGCCGGCCGACATCTTTTCGTTCGGCGTCCTGCTCTCGGAACTCGACACGCACGCGATCCCGTACAGCGACATGCGCGGCGCAGGTGGCGACAGCAACAACAACAACAACAGCAACAACAACCATCACCAGTTCGCAGACGTCGCGATCCTCCAGCGCGTCGCAGCAGGCGGGCTCGTGCCGACGCTGAGCGCGTCGTGTCCGTCGAGCATCGCCGAGCTCGCGACGCGGTGCTTTGCGTTCAAGGCAGCAGACCGACCGAGCGCGCCGGAGTTGGCGTACGCGCTGCGGACACTGCGCAAGAGTCTCGAGAGCTTGTACATCTGATGTGACCTCGATAGAGATTGAGCGAATGACGAGAGTACGTGTGTAAGTGTGAGTATGTTAGCAAAGGAGAGCGAGTGAGCGAGAGCTCATGAAGCGTGGTGTGAGACGAACAGATCAACAGTGTACATTGACGACGCCGATGGCGCAGGAGGCGAGTCGCTCATTCTGGTTGGCTCAGCTTGAGTCTCTTTGATCATCTGTGGATCGTACTGGTGTCCTGGATCTCGAGACTCGTCCTTGCCTCTTGTCGCCGCACACACGACCCACACACACACTCGGTCGCTCAGAACGAGCGCCGAGCTCTTTGATGGAGCAAGCGCTTTGCGCTCCATGGAATGCTCTCTGGCAATAGATCACCTGTGCTTGTCGTCAGCGGTTCTGGAGTGTGGCGCCACGTCTTTGAGTTGCTAGATGTCTAGTTGCAACAACATGAAGAAGCGTCGCTACTCGACGACATCCACCAAGCTACACGAGCTGGCAACGAGTTCATCGGCTCCTGTCGTGTGTGACCTCTCAGTTCACATTAATCGCGCGTTAGTCACTCGGTGCGCCACAGTACTCTCGAGCACGAGGATGGCGACGCGACTCACAAAGCGTACCACACGTCGTCTCGAACGTCGCGAAGCTCTGAGTGATCAAGTGAGCTCGTTCTGAACCGCTTGCTGCGTCTCTTTTGTACCAACGGAACAAATGGCTGGGTGAACCCAGTGCCGATTCGGTTTGGCAAGCGCGTTGCTCAACGACACTTTCAGATTTGCGAGTAGCTACCGACGTCGAGCTCTCCCGCTCTCGATCGATCATGCAGCGACGAGCAGCAGCAGCACTGACAGCGCTACTCGCGTTATCAGCCCCGATGCACACAGCGAGCGACACCACCACGAACGCGCGCACAGTGACCAAGTCGTGTCCATCGGTGCTGCGAGGCACATTCACGTTTGCGTGCGACAACGCTTGTGCGAGCAACCAGCCGTGCATCGCAGCCGATGCGAGCAGCAGCAGCAACGTATGCCGATGCTTTGCGCCGACTGCAGCCACCGCGTTCAATCTATACATCCAACTCGATGTTGCGACGAACGCGTCGATCCAGGACCCATGGGCAAGCAACAGCGAGGTCACGAAGATCGCGCCGTTCGATCTGCCTACCACGACCTCCTCTGTGTACGTACACTGCATGGGATGTGTCGAGACGCAGAGCGCATGCATGAGTTCGTGACGTTGCTGTGCGCGTATGTACTCGCTTGTGGCTTGGGCAGATCCATCACAGGGGGATCTGGAGGCGTCTCGAAAGGCGTCGTAGCGAAAGTCGAGATCGATCCGAGGCTCCTCGAGGCGCAGGCGCAAGTCAAAATTGTCAGCCTCGTGAACTTGAATCTTACAGACGCCGCTGTCGACAGCATCGCGGCGAACTTGCCAAGCGAGATGCTGTGGATCATACTCACCAACACGATGCTCACCGAGTTCCCAGCACAGCTCACCAGGTTCAAGGACCTTCGGGCTCTGTACGTGCACCTCTCTCCTCGGCTCTGCTTCTGTCAGTGCTCTGACGAGTGACGCGATGCTCATGTTTGCACGCGTCTGTGTGTGACAATCGATGCAGAATTCTCTCGTTCAACAACCTCGAGCGCATTACGCCAGTCCATGCGATAGCGAGTCTCGAGCTGCTGTATGTGGTGGTGCTAGTGTGTAGCATTGATACACCCACGTATGTGGTTGAAAGGTAGTGCGTCGCTAACACGACCACTCCTCTTGTACTCCCCTTGTGCTCATTGATCAGGTTGGTAACCGCCAACAAGATCACAAGCTTCACAGCAGTCTACCCCCGGCTCAAGACCCTGTACGTCCTGTCGAGTGTTGTGCAGCTACTGCTCTCGAGTGAGCGTCGATGCGTCATCGGTGCTGACGCACTTGAACGGTCTTCGCCACGTGCACACAACCCACAGCGATCTTAGCCGCAACAACCTCACATCCGTCCCAGACGTGGTCGCAAAGCACTCGGCACTCGAGAATCTGTACGTGGTTGAAGATGCACGTGGGCGTAGGCATGAGGTTTGCGAGGGTGTACGTTGTGAGTGCTCACTTGTCGTCGCGTGCGTGGCGGTCTAGGTACCTCGAAGGCAACGCGATCACGGCCATCAAGCAGTCGCAAGTGACGCCGAGCATTACGTATCTGTGCGTCCTTACAAAGCACGCACAGATTTGTACGTCGGCACCGCGTCGATTGGCTAACAATATTGCGATGTTGTTTCTGTGGTGCAGGGGTCTGTTGAACAACAGCGTTGCTTCCTTTGAAGCACACATACCGAGCCTCGGGTCCCTGTGCGTATCACAGTGTCCGCGCTCGAAGCAATCGCACTCGCCGTCGCTGGACCTCACACTCAAACCTACCTTACACTGTTGACTGTCGTCTAGGGACTTGCGCGGGAACAGCTTGACTGCGTTCCCGACCGCAATCTTCAGCCACGCGACCCTCTCACGCCTGTACGTTCGCTCGTTCTGCTTGGTGAAAGTGATCGGTGCTTGTGATCTGACCACGGCACTTCTCACTGGGCATCTGCTCTCGTGGCCTAGCAAAATGGAGAGCAACCCAAAGCTGTCGGGCGTCGCGTTCACGAGCGAGCAGGCGAGCTTCATCAACGCGCTGACCGAGTTCTCGATCTCGAACGCGAGCTTGCAGACGAGCTGCACCGAGGAGCAGAAGTACACGTTCCAGAAGCACAATGTCACGGTCTGCATCACGGGCAAGAAGGACGAAGCCGTCATCCTCGGCCCGCGACTCGTTGCGCCAGTGCCGACGTGGGTCTCAGAGCCAGCTCCGACGCCAGCGCCAACTCCATCTCCGACACCAAAGCCAACATCAGTGGTACCGATCGCGATTGGCAGTGGCGTCGCGCTACTGCTTCTCATTGGCATCGCCGTCTTCATCGTGCGAAAGCGACGCCATGCAAAGCGCAAAGGCGACAGCGAGTACAGCACGTTCACCGACTCGGCTCAGATCCAACGACGCGGAAAAGGTGGCGTTGTGTCGCTCTACGACGACGCCGACATCCTGTCGTTCCGCGTCGACGCGAGCGACGTCCAAGACATTGAGAAACTCGGCAGCGGCGCGTTCGCTGACGTCTGGCTCGTGCGCTTTCGCGGCACGGAGCTCATGGCGTCGAAGCGTCTGCGCAAGAACGGCAACGACAACCGCAAACACACGCAGGACTTTGTGAGCGAGATCAAGCTCGTGGCGACGCTCTCGCACCCGAGCATCGTCGAGCTCAAGGGCGTGGCGTGGATCCGCGAGTCCGACCTGCAAGCTCTGTTCGAGTACATGGACCGCGGCGACTTGCGCACGTACCTCGTGGACCCGCACGTGCCGCGGCAGTGGACGGCCGAGAAGCTCCAGATCGCGATCGACGTCGCCGAGGCGCTCGTGTACGTGCACTCGTTCAGTCCGGCGCTCGTGCACCGGGACCTCAAGTCGCGCAACGTCTTGCTCCAGAGCGTGTCGTCGGGTGTGTGCGGTGGTGGCGATGCCAATGGCAACGGCGTTGGCAGCGGTGGCGGTGGTCATGGCCCAAGTGGTACCAACGCAAGCGACATCGACGTCCGCGCCAAGCTCACGGACTTTGGCGTCTCGCGGTACCAGAGTCAAGAGAACACGATGACCGCCGGCGTCGGCACGAGTCGCTGGCTCGCACCCGAAGTCATCGCCGGCGACACGAACTACGGCGCGCCGGCCGACATCTTTTCGTTCGGCGTCCTGCTCTCGGAACTCGACACGCACGCGATCCCGTACAGCGACATGCGCGGCGCAGGTGGCGACAGCAACAACAACAACAACAGCAACAACAACCATCACCAGTTCGCAGACGTCGCGATCCTCCAGCGCGTCGCAGCAGGCGAGCTCGTGCCGACGCTGAGCGCGTCGTGTCCGTCGAGCATCGCCGAGCTCGCGACGCGGTGCTTTGCGTTCGAGGCAGCAGACCGACCGAGCGCGCCAGAGGTGGCGTACGCGCTGCGGACACTGCGCAAGAGTCTCGAGAGCTTGTACATCTGACGAGACTGGAAGCGAGTGTGAGTATGAGTGTGTTAGCAAAAGAGGACAAGTGAGCAAGAGAGCTCACCAAGTGTGTTGTGTAACGAGCAGAGCAACAGTGTTCATTGACGACTCCGATGGCGCAGGACTCCAGTCGCGCAGTCAGTTTGGCTCTGCTCGAGTATCTGTCGTCCGTGGATCGGACTGGGGCTTGGATCTCGAGACTCACTTGGTGATGCCACACGACGTAACGTACAACACACTCTCGGTCGCTCAGAACGAGTACGAGCGCGACGGCACGTGCTCTTGCGGCGCCTCCGCGAGCGCAAACGGTGCGAGCGCAGTCGTCGACGTCGACGCTTTGCACCAGCAGCCGCAGCCAGTGGGACACGACGACTCGAACTCGAACCACTCGCGCAAGTGCTCTGCATGGCCACCGTGGCCGCACGTCATGCAGAACATCGACTGGCCGCGCACGACGAGCTGGCACACGGAGCACTTGACTGCAAAGTCGCGACACGAACTGCACACTGGGTCCTCCGTTGGCTGGATAGCGCATACAGTGGCGAGTGACAGTGTTAGTGAGTGAATGGCGCATGTCGTAACAGAGCAAGCAAGTGAAGCACTGCAGACGCGTGAGATCAAGAGCAGCAGGAGACATGGACGCACCGTTTGACAGGCGCGGCACAGCAGCGCAAACGCGATGCCTTCGTGCTCGAGCTCGTCCGTCGACACGGTCTTGAGCACGTCAGCGCGCAAGTCCGTTGCGCCGTAGCGGTACAACAAGTCGGCGTACGACGCTTTGTACACGTCGTAGCGCGCTTCGTCGGCTGCAGTCGTCGACAGCAAGTGCGTGTCTTCGCTTGAGCGGTACGCGAGCTGCAGCGCGATCCGCTCGCTCGCGTGCACACCGTCGTGGTCGTCCCTCCCATCGTCCATGTTGCTTTGGTTCGTGCCGCCAGCATATCCGTCTGGTCGCAAGAGCGCCGCGGCGTCGTCGTCTGGGAGCGACGCGTGCTCTGGCATCGACGGCACGGGCGACTGGAACGTCTCGTGCGTGAGCGCTTTGCGCGGCGACGCCTCTTTTGACGCCGCGCCGCTCCAGGTCTTGAACGGACTCTCAAACTCCATGCGCCAGCCTGCAGCGATGGAGCTGCCTCGTGGCGTCGTGCGACTCGACGGCGGCGGTGGCGTGCGCACAGGACTGAGCATGCGGTTTGCAGTGCTCGGGACCGGCCAGTCCTTTGCAATGCGCAGTCCGCTCGCGACTGACGCATAGTCGCGCTCGCTCGCAGCTCCAGCAGCTCCTCCTCCGAGTGCAGCAGCAGCGGAGCGCTCGCCAAACGACGCGCGACCGACGTCGTTGTAGCTGATCGACCGCCGCGCGTGTTTCATTGTCGGCGCGACGTCACCTGCATCTTCGACGAGCTGTGAGAGCGTGTTCGACGACTTGCGCGACCGCAGGCTGTCGAGCGTACTACCGCCGACAAAGTAGAACTCGTCGTCTGCCGACGCAACTGTGTTCGTGCCCACGTCGCCAGTGCCGCTCGCGCCGTGTTTCCGATGCATGTGGTCGCCGCCATGGATGCTGCTCGCGTCGCTCTTGCTCTCCGCCTCGACTGGCTTGAGCGCACACACGATCGACGCGACGGCTGGGAGGTCGCCAGCCTGTTCGTACACGCCTAGGATCTTGTCAACGAGGCGCTTCCCGAACGGATGAGCGCTCCATGGATGCGTCGACGCGAGCGCAAGCGGCTGCTTGTACATCGGCAAGTCCACTGTCGGCGCAGACGAGAGCTCGAGGAGCGACCACACTTTTGCGAGGTCCGGTCGACCAGCAAGCGCAGCGACGTGCGCGTTGTGAGCGCATGTGTTTGAGACCGAGTGAGTGACATCACTGTTGCTGCTGTTGCTGTCGACGAGGATGTCCGGCACTGTCGTCTTGGCTGCTGCAGCTACTGCTGCTACTGTTGAGAGCGACTCAGGTGGCGGCTGCAGGAGCGACTGGAGAACGTGGCTCAAGTGGTACGCGGGTTTGGTCGTATCGCTGGTGGCGCCACTGTTCGCAGACTCAACTGGATGCACGCGTCGTCCTCGCGACCCCCTGGCTGACCGTCGATCAGCTGCTTGCTGCATCCACGCGAGCAGCGAGCGGCTTCCAGACTCGAGCACCACTGGCTGCTTTGCGTTCTCCGCAGCATTCTCGTGCGCACTCGTTAGCGCATTGTCTGGTATCTTTGGCACGAGCCTCTGCGGCGCGAGCTCGGTCTTGTACGTGAGGATCGAGGACACGCCACAGAGCTTGGACAGGTCGAGCACCTTGACGCTCAGACTCAGGTCGAGGTTGAGCGCTGCGCCGGGAGCTTGCTCGAGCCGCTTCGATCGCTCGACGCGACTGCTCGGACCGCCTCGAGGCGAGATGTTGCCAGCGGATACTGGCACCGAGATGCGGTGCTCCGGGTGGTTGATCGGCAAGTGGAACTCGGACGTCGCAAAGTACGTCTTGAGGTACTCGGAGCCGCCGTGCACGGGTTTCTCGTGGTCCATCGCGCTCATATCCATGCCAGCGCCAAAGAACAAGCTGCTGCTGTTAGTGGCGCCAGTCCCTGTCGTCGCTGTGCGGTGGTACGTGTGCATACTCGGCTCCATGTCGTCGCCAAAGAGCGTGCTGCCAGTGTCCATCAAGAGGTCGTGCTGCCCCCAGTCGCCAGTCATGTCCATCGCTCCGAGCACGTTCGGCGTCGACAGGAGCTTCACTGGCGGCTTCTTGTTCTTCTTTGTCGCAAAGCGCGAGTCGCGCAGGTCCAAGAGCTCTTCGTACGTGCGCGGGAGCTTGTTCACAGGCGCCGGCGCCTTCACAGGCTTGCCTGCTGCGACTGCTGCTGCTGGCACTGCAGATGAGCGCGTCTGGCCGATCGCTACACGCGAGTCAAACACCAAGAGCATGTTCGGGCCACTGAAGCACGCGCCAGAGAACCGCGGACACGGCAGTGCACGCGCACTGCCGGATGTACTTGTGTCGCTGCTGTCTGTTGCTGCCGCGTCAGTCTTTCCAGCACCGCGATTGCCGTCGGTGCCACTTGCGCCTGCGCCTGCTGCAGTGCTCGCTCTTGCACTAGAAGTTGCGCCACTCGTCTCGTCATCGCTCGAAGACTCGGGTTCGCCGATCTTTGCCAGGTCTTCGTCAAACACCAAGAGTGCATTCATCGAGTCGGCGTGTCCATCGAGACTGTACTCGGCCGCGCCGAGTGGTACAGCAGACGGCGGCACAACGAGCGGCACAAAGTCCGTCCGGAGCGCTGAGATGTCGTACTTGGACGACCGCCGCTGGTACCGCGCAACGTCTGCGTGGCGCATCTCAGTCGGCTCGGACGGCGATACGTCTGCGTACGACGTCGTGTCGTAGCCGCACGCTTCGAGGTGCTGCGCATCGACGCGCCACATCCGGAGCTCTTGGTTCTTTGCCCACGACACGAGCTGGTACGCGCCAGCGCTCGGCCGTGCGCGCCACACGACGCCTTTCACGAGGTCGCTATGACCTGTGTACGTGTGCACCGGGTCAACGCCAATGCCCGACGGCTCCGAGTGCGACAGAGCCCAGAGCCGGACACTGTTGTCGAGACGGTGCGAAATCGTCACGAGGCCGTCGCCAAACGGCGCGTACCGCGCGCGCCACACTGGCGCTCCAGTCGTGAGCATGCCCTGGCACACGCGCGGCTGCGTGACGTTCCAAAACTTGACGCTCTTGTCCTCGGAGCACGTCACGAGTTCGTACAGCCGCGTCGGGTGCCAGTCAATGCCGTAGATCTTCTGCATGTGCGCCGTGATCGAGACTGCCGGGCCTTTGTCGCTTGCGCGGGTGTCCCAGATGCGCACGTCGCCGTCGTGCGCAGTCGCAATGCTTGTTGCGTCGACACGGTTCCACTCGACTTGCGTCGCGCTCGACGTGAACGCGTGGAGCGTCTGTACAGGCTTTTGTGGCGTGCGCATGTCCCACAGGTGCGTCTTCGTGTCTGCAGAGCAGGTCGCGAGGACCCACGGCTCGGTGCGCGACCACGCAATGTCACTCACAGGTCGCGTATGTGCCCGCAGCGTCGCGACGAGCGGCTGCGAGCTGTTGTTCGGCGGCTTGCTCTGGACGTTGCCGATCATGCTGCTCCCGTGCGCGTTTGCGATGTTCCAGATGAGCGTGTTGTGGTTCGACGTCGACGCGACGTGGCCTTTGAACTGCACGTGCGGACTGCACTTGACGACCGTGACCTCCCACTTGGTCTGGTGGTGGAGCGTCGCAGCTGGCATGTACGGCGCTTCGAGGTCGATGAGGTGCAGCCCTTTGCGGCCTGCGAGGACGCCGAACGAGCCAGTGGCATCGACGCTCAGCGCGCCGGCGTTGAACTCGTACTTGACGCTGAGGTTGCTGTGGATCGTCGACGCTGGTGCTGCGACGACTGCATTAGCGTTTGCGCCGACAGCAATCACAGCTGTCACGGCGCCACCGCCGCCACTGCTCACAGGTGGGCTCCCGATCGCGTCGTACGGCGACGCAGACATCGTCGACGTCGAACTCGTCGCGGTGGATTGTTGTTGTTGCTGCTGTTGCTTTTGTTGCTGCTGCTGTGTGAGTTCCATCAGGTGCTTGTGTGTACACCTTTTCGCTTCGCTTAAATACGTAGACCACGAGCGAGAATCAGCGAGCGGAATCAAGCCAGTGATTCTCATCCGAGCGGCACAAAGCGCGAGTGAGCGAAGCGCAAAACGCAAAGACGCGAGACACACACACACAAGTAGCACGTGCAGGAGCAGCACGTGCAGGAGCAGCACTTACAGCCAAGCGCGTCTCGCTCGTCGTCGAAGTCGCTCGCGCCGAGATGCCGCAGAAGATGCCGCAGCGCATGCCGCCCAAGGCGCCGCGCCCGACACCACAGGCGCTCGCGCAACAGCAGCAAATTCACCAGGCGGCGCAGCTCCAGCTCATGGCGGCGCACCAGCAAATACTGTTCACGCAGCAGCAAGCTCAACAGCAAGTACAAGCACAAGGACATCAACTGCAGCAGATGCAACAGCAGCAACAAGTGCTATCACAGCAGCAGCAACAACAACAACAACATGTGCCGCCGCAACAACAGCAAACGCAGCAGCAGCAGCAAGCGCCACCACCACCACCACCACAACAACAACAACAGCAGCAACGCACAGCGATGCCGAAGAAGCGCACGTACGCGACGATGCCAGACGGGATCCCAGAAGCCGCGGCGTTCCTCGTGCTCGACAGAGGCTACAACGTCTCGTACGTCGCGCGTATCTTGCACGTGCAGCGGACATCAATCAGTCGACGCATCAAGAAGATCAAAGACGCACGCGAGAAGGCGCGCGCACTGCGGCAGACCTCTGCGTCTGGCGCACCAAACGCAGCAAACAGCGCATCGCAGCCTGTCGCAATCGCACCTGCAGCGTCCGTCACAATGGCGCCTGCACCTGTTGCAGTCCCAGCGCCGATGGTGCCGCTCCCGATCGCACCGACACCCACATCGATGCTCATGCCGCTGCCAATCACGCCAGCTCAAATGAGTGACGCCGCGGCTGCGCTCATCGACCACCAGTAGCGTCTTCGCGCGAGCGAGCGAGATCGTCGATGTCGATGGGAGTCGCACTGGCAGCCACAGCCACTGTAGCAACAGCAGCAAAGCGAGCAAACAAGTAATCGACCGACGCTGCAACCAGCCAGTCAGACTGTCAATTGTATTGGACTGCATTGCCACCCATTGCCACACACACACGAGAAAGGGAAACCACGCGTGCGGAATCCGCAAGAGTGAATGTGCAACTCGAGTCTGTCCGCCGTTGCACTTGCTAGCGCGCGCTCTCAGTCTACTTTGCCTTTGTGAACGCCACGCGATCGCGCAAGAGCTGCGTCATGCGCGACTGCGTCGTTGCGTACGACGCACGGACGTTTGTTGCGACCTTGCGCTCGGCGCCTGCGAGGCTCGCTGCATCGTGCTTGGCCGAATCGCTGTCACTTGTGAGCTTGAGTGCGCTCATGTGCGCTTCGAGCGACGCGTATACGTCGTGGAGCTGCTTGAGCAGTGCGCGCACACCGCTCACGCTCGCGACGAACGCGTCGTCTTTGCGGCTCTTCTTCTTGCTCGCGACGCGCAGCGCGAGACTCAAGAGACAGAGCGTCCAGAGCCCGCACTCGCCGACAATGAGCGACAGCGTCGCAATGCCGTACGGCGACAGCGCAATGTCCGACGGCTCGCTCGTGCGCACGACCAGCACGGCTGGCACTGCTGCTGCAATCGCTGCGAGCTGCGTCTGCAATGCACTGATCGCTGCTGGCACGGCCGTGAGCTTCGATGCGTCTGCGTCGCCATTCGCAGCAGCAATGAGCGCTGTGCTCGCATGCACAGCATCGACGCTCCACTCCCACACTTGCTGCTGCAGCGTCGGTGCATCTGCGGACGAGGGCGTGAGCTGGAGCTGCGTGACAGTCGCAGCGTACTGCTGCGCAAGCGGCTCGAGCGATGCTGTCTCGTCGGTCACACCAGCGCTGCGCAAGAGCTTGGCTGCAGTCGCGTGGAGCTGGAGCCAGAGCACCGAAGACGCAAACGTCGCCGAGCGATCGCACTCAACGAGCGCGGCGCTGTCGTGCGCAAACGTGTCGCCAGTCGGCACAGTCGGCGCGCGCGTCCAGCGCACAATGACGTCGCGGTGCTGGTTCTGCGAGAGCGCATCTGGCTTCGCGAGCAATGCGTCCAGGTCCGAGATGCTCGCATCGAACGCTTGGGACACGACGTGATCTTGCAGCTTTGACGGTCCACTGCTCACGGCGTCAAAGAGTCCGAGCACGAGCGCCTCACTCTTGCTGATCGCAAGCGTGTGCGACTGGCGCATCTTCGCGTACAAGAACTGCGTCATGTCCATGACTTTCGAGTACACGCCGGTCTTGTACGACCGCGCAATGTACTCGGGCGTGTCATTCGCCGTGCTCCGGTGCATGCGCGCGATACTGTCGATGAGCCGGCGTGCTTCCGGGAAGTGTCCGAGCTGCAGCATCTTGTCGAGCACGAGGAACGCGAGCGAGTCGAGCTGCACGTGCTTCACATCGAGCTCAGCGTGGCGCGCAAGCATCGCATCGCCAGCACCAAGGTACGTGTAGACACGCGCGAGCAACAGCTTCATCTGGAAGTTGTACGCGCTGTGCGCGAGTCCGTACTCGAGCAGCGTGGCGGCGCGAACAAGGAGCGCACGACGAGCTGCGACGGACGCGCTCGCAGACGCGCGCTGGTATGCGTCCAAGAGGAAGTGCGCAGCGAGCAAGAGCAAGTTGTCCGTGTTCTGGACCTCGCGCTGTCCGCCAGTCGCACCGACGTTCAGCCACGCAGTCGCGTCGTACTCGATCACGAGTCCATCCACGATCGACTCGAGCTTCGCGACTGGGAACTTTTGTGCGTCGTCGTAGTAGTCAAGGAAGCGCAGTGCCTTGAGCGCAAGCAGTCGGCGCTGGAGCTGCGCGAGCGCCGCGCGACGGTCGCTCTCGTCTTCGCTCGACTTTGCGCTCACAGACGCCTCAGCCATTGCAACAATGCGCTCGACGAGCCGTGTGCGCGCTGCGTCCGAAACCTCGAGCTCGCTCTTGACGGCGTCATTGTCGTGAGCGACCACAAAGAGCGCAAAGTACTGCTGCAGGTCCGAGAAGCAGCACGTCTTCGTGAAGAACCGGTCGATGTACTGCACAATGTGCGCTTCGAGCTCCGTCTCGACGCGCGCAAGTGCGTCAGGCAATGCCTTTGCTGCGTGCAGACGCGCAAGCACTTTGCTCAGCAAGTGCAGCACTGCAAGACGCGGACCACGCAGCTGCTCGTTCCCAGCGCGCGCTTGGAGCTGCGTGAGGAAGCTGCAGACGTGCGCTTCGACGCGCGCATTGTCGTCATCGAGCGCCAGGCGCGTGTCAATGTACGCGGTCAAGAACGCCCAGTCGTCCGCGCTGTGGTGCTCCAAGAGCTCTTCGTAGACGCGCGAGGCGCGGTCGTGGTCGTTCACTGCAGTTGCAAGCGACGCCTCGAGCACGAGACGGTCGATCGCGAGCATCGGACCGAGCTCAATGTCTTCTTCGTACACGCCTTCGCCCTCTGCGCTGCGTTCATTCGGCGTCTGCTTGCGCTCTGAAGTCGCAGAAGCGGTAGTCGCAAGCGGCGCGGCAAACTCGTCGAATGCGCCCAGCGCGTCTGCGTGCTTGTCCTGGAGCTGCATGATGCGCACGAGGAGCTGCAGCGCTTCGCCGTCAGTCGACTTGAGGTCGCGCAGCGTCTTGAGCTGCATGCGCTCTGCGAGTGCGAGCATCTTTGCTGGCGCACCGCCGTGCTGGACCTGGAGCATCATGCTCAGCGACGCCCACGACATGTACTTGACGCCACCAAACGCCTTGAACATCTTGAGCGCGGTTTGCTGCTGCTTGAGGAACTCGCCACGACGCGCGTACGAGAAGAAGAGCGACGCGTAGAGCTCTTCATTCGGCGGCTCGACGTGTGCACACGCGTACTCGAACGTCGGGAGCATCTCGTGCTCGCAGCCCGCGAGCTTGAACACGAGGTTCATCGTGTTCAGGAGCGTGTCGTCAGTCGGCTTTCGGCGCTGAACCGCACGACAGATCTCGAGCGCTTCGTCCGTCTTGCCTGTGCGCTCGAGGCAGTGCGCCTTGAGCACGAGCACGATGTCGAGGTGTGCGACTTTCTTGTGCATGCAGTGCTTGATCGCGACCTTGTACTGCCGATTGTCGATCGCGTCGTAGATCGGACGCACGAAGCGGTTCATCAGTCGCGCCGTCTCGTCCGCCATGCTTGCTGCTGTTGTTGTTGTTGTTGTTGTTGTCGTCGACACACACACACACACGACCGCCTCGCGTTGTGCCGTTCGTTCGTCCAAGGTGCTGCTCACTCGTTCGTTTGCTTGGATCCCCTGACTTGGCTACGATTCATACAAACGTCCAGTCAAATGCACTGCTCTATATGCAATTCGATAGTGAATAAAATGAGGCAAGACCCGAGTTGACCAGCTCGAACTGCCACACCAGTGCCACACGAATTGAAAAGACCCACAAAGACACGAGCGAGTCGAATTGCTTGATCTTGTGTGTGTTTGCAATTATAATGCGAATTGTGATCGCATTGCATATACATTGTAAGATAGTCACAACCAATATTCTCGCAAGTCACTTTTTGAGCATCAACACTGCACATACGATCAATTCACACAAGCAGCACTTGACCACTCGACGAGCGCAGACGAACGAACAAGTGAAGATGCTGGCGACCCGAGCGTTCACGGCTGCGCGCGCGATGCGCCACCGCGCTGCTGCTACTGCTGCGCGCAGCTTCTCGAATGCTGCGCCTGCGCGCAACGACAAGATGGGAGTGCGTACTGTCTGTTTTTTTGCTCTTGACATGCACGAATGTGATCTTGCTCTGTGCTTGGACACTCACATCGACATGCACTTGGCTGCAATGCACGCACACAGCCGATCACGTGGAC
The DNA here is from genome assembly GCA_003730235.1 of Pythium guiyangense. Lineage (NCBI taxonomy): Eukaryota > Oomycota > Peronosporomycetes > Pythiales > Pythiaceae > Pythium > Pythium guiyangense. The sequence continues at coordinate 73,798 of QXDM01000131.1, forward strand.
GAGCCTTGCGCTCGCAGGTGTTGTCGGCAGCGGCGCCGTGTACTACTACTACAACGAGAAGGACCGCTTGCAGACGCAGAGTACGTGCTCGCTTGCCAGCGGCATCCACATTGCTACTACATGTCTTTTGCTAACGAACACACTGCTGCTGCTACAACGACTCGTACTCCCCATTTGCACGACCGACAGCGACGACGAAAGTGACGTCGATCGGCAAGCCGCTGCTCGGCGGTCCGTGGACGCTCGTGGACTGCGACACCCGCACGGCCGTCACGGACGCGTCGTTCCACGGCAAGTACACGCTGCTCTACTTTGGCTTCACGCACTGCCCAGACATCTGTCCGAACGAGCTCGTGCGCATCGGCAGCGTCCTCGACAAGCTTGCAGCCGACGCGAACGCTCCGGAGGTGACGCCGCTCTTTGTGACGGTCGACCCGCGACGAGACACGATTGCGCAGATGCAGGCGTACAAGCAAGGTACGAGCGTGTGTGCATGTGAATACCGCCTTTGTATGGTGTATGTTACTCTATGAGAGAGACATCGACCCACGAGACACTATGTGTGTGGGTGTGCGTCTATCGCTAGACTTCCACCCTGCGTTCAAGATGCTCACGGGCACGCGCGACCAAGTGGCGGACATCACAAAGGCGTACCGCGTGTACTTTGCCAAGGCGGACGAGAACGACGACGACGACGACGACTACCTCGTCGACCACTCGATCGTGATGTACTTGATCGGTCCGGACGGCGAGTTCCTCGACTTCTTCACGCAGTCGGCGCGCGTCGACGACATTGTGAAGAAGATCAAGACACACGTGTGAGCTGCTCGCATCTGACGACGCGGCTCCTTCACGCTCCACCACCACACACACACACACTACAAGCGATAGAGTTGGAAGTGACGAGCAACTGCGCAATCGCACACACACGATGCGTGAACGATTGCATGTTGTTAGCCTGAATGACGGATGTGAAGGTTGCTAAAGAGCAAGAGGCAACACGGAGCTGTTCAACCACAGAGTCACTGTATTGATCATCGAATAGTGCGATAAGCAAGGGAGTTCGCGGGTCTTCTGAATCAACATTTTGATTCAGATGATTCTGAAATGTCAATTCGCATTCGTATCTAAATCATTCAAATCGCAAGGTATTTGCGGACTGCGTTGTCGCACGCTAAAACATGTGCTCTACATCTGCACATTCTCGCTCTGATTTGATCGATAGCACTCGTCTCCACACGACCACCACAAAGCAAGCAAGTAGAGCGACGCGCACGAAAGCAGCTCGAGGACAAGACACGCGCGTCCCTCCCTCCCTCCCTCGATCGATCCGTTCATTCGCTCCGACACGCCATACACACGCTCCGCTAATCATGTCAAAGCGCCGTAACGAAGACGGCCAGATGCGCCGCGAGGACTACGAGGCGGCGGACGACGACGACTTTCGCGGCGGCGGCGTTGCGAGCGACGCGTTCGACATCGGCTTCCAGCGCGCGTCGGACGATGCGATTCGCCAGCGCAAGATCGTGAAAGCCCGCGTCGGCGGCGTGCGTCGCGCAAGCAAGTCAGACGCGCCAGTGACGACAACGACGAGTGCGCCAAAAGCAGCAGCCGCAGCAGCGAACCCGTTCAGCGGCTTCCAGGGTCTCACGGCTGCGGCGCCACCAAAGGCGAACCCGTTTGCTGGCTTCTCGGGCTTGACAGGCGACAAGCCAGCAGCAGCAGCGCCTACACCGTCCAAGCCAGCTCCGTCCGTGTCCTTCTCTGCGACTCCTACTGCTCCTGCTGCGTCGTCCAAGGCAGCGCCAGCAGCGACGTCGTCATCGTCGTACCAGGACGCCATCGAAGTGCTCAACAAGGACTTTCTCGCGTTCGTTCACGACCAAGCGAAGCAAAACCCGAGCGTGAGCTGGATCACCGCTGCGCAAGAGTACGTCAAGTACGCAGACGAGATCGCGGTCAAGCACGCTGCGACGAAGCCAGTGCCAGCAGGTCAGAAGAGCGCACGAACGGCTCCGGCCGCCCCAGCAGCAGCAGCCACCAAGACGCCAGCGCTCAGTACGAATGGCTCGACCAACTTCTCGTTTGGCGGCAAGACGCCGGCACCAACGCCTGCGAACACGACCAGCGGCTTCTCGTTCGGAGCGACGAAGGACACGGCGAGCAGTGCGACAACGAAGACGACTGCGGCAGCTTCGGGCAGTGGCTTCTCGTTTGGCAGTGCGAGCAAGAGCAGCAGTGAGAGCAGCGCCACGAAGACACCAGCACCAAGCACTGGCGGCTTCTCGTTCGGCGCGTCGACCAAGAAGACGGAGAGCGAGAGCGCAAAGCCAGCAGCTGCGACGCCTGCGTTCTCGTTTGGTGCGAGTAAGGACAGCGACAGCACTGCGTCCAAGCCAGCAGCAGCAGCAGCAAGTAGTGGCTTTTCGTTTGGCTCGGCTCCTGCCAAGAAGACGGACAGTGACAAACCGGCGTCGGCCACGAGCAGTGGCTTCTCATTTGGCTCGACTGCTGCGAAGAAGACAGAGAGCGACAAGCCAGCAGCGTCGAGCAGTGGCTTCTCGTTCGGCGCAAGTGCTGCCAAGTCCAGCGAGAGTCCTGCAAAGCCAGCTTTTAGCAGCAGCTTCTCGTTTGGCGCTAAGAAGGCGGCAGACAGTGACGCGGACAAGCCAGCGATCACGCCTGCGTTCTCGTTCGGCAGTGCGCCGGCGTTCAGCGCGTCATCGAGCAGCGGCTTTTCGTTTGGAGCGACGTCTTCTTCGACCGCTAGCAGCAGCAGCAGTTCGTCGGTCAAGCCATTTAGCTTTGGATCGGCAGCAGCAGCACCGAGTGGCGCAGTGGCACCAGCAGCGAATGACGACGAAGACGAAGAGACGATTGGTCGCGAAGAGGCGACTGTGATCCTCAAGGTACGTCTCGCCATGCTTACGACTTTGGTTGTGACCATCACTCACGGTCTCTTTCTCTCACACACACACTCTGATGTCAATATTAGTCGGACAACGCAGACAACGACGACACGCTCTTTGACACGGACAAGGCCAAGGTGTTTGAGTTCAAGAAGGACGAGAAGCGCTGGGCCGACAAGGGCATCCACCCGCTCAAGGTCCTCGCAAACAAGACGACAAAGCAAGCGCGGTGCGTCATTCTCTCTCTCGCTCGCTGTCCTGTGCGAGTCGCTCGCTCTCTTGTCTGACGTCTTCATGTCTCCTCTTGTCTCCAGCATCCTCGTGCGCAATGAGATTGGCAAGATCGTGCTGAACGCGTCACTGTACAAGGGCATGAGTGTGAAGGCGCACGAAGTGAAGGGCAAGAAAGCCGGCGTGATCGTGTCGCTCCAGGTCGACGGCGCCATGACGCAGTACTTGCTCAAAGTGAACGCCGCCAAAGTCGACGCGTTCCAGACGACGCTCGAGACGGCAGCAAGCGCGTCGTAGAGCAGCTCGATCGCTCGTGCGTGTCGTAGTCTACGCAATGAATCGCAATCAAGCGCGTGCCTACGTCTTTGACCGGTCGCTTTCCATGACTCGAGTCCTTGCAAGACATCGCCAGTGTCGAGGAGCACCAGCTCCATCTAGGATACTCATGACAGTCAAGGCGTTCATGCTTGCATCGAGTGCATTCTCGCAATCGTACTTGTCTTTGTATACTTGCGAGAGAATCAATTGCTAAGTCCGACAAATACACGGGTTCGGTTTCGCACTATATGACCTCGCTTTTGTCACTATCGAGAGTCAGCACTCGTCGCAGCCACCAGTCAAAAGCACACAACGCTTCGACCAAGACGCACAAACCGCGGCGACAGACACCACTTGGATTGGCACGCGCGACCACCAACCACACGCACACACACGGCTCGCGATGGGGAAGAAGCTCAAGACGACTGCGCAGCTCGCAGTCGCAGTCAACGCAGCTGCTCCTGCTGTCACCAGCAACAGTAAGCCAGCGCCAAAGCAAAAGGAGAGCAAGGCTGCGGCAGCGCCGACTGAGAAGGCGCCGGCTGCAACGACGCCATCCAAGCCGTCGGCGGAGCGCAATGAGTTCCTCAAGCTCTTCTGGAACCTCGCGGAGAGCGACGTCGCTGTGCGCACGCAAGCAGTCGCTCAGGTGCTCGCGCACTTGACGCAGCAGCAGACTAAACGCGATGCGTCGTTCGACGACGACCTCCAGTACACGCTCAAGCGCCTCGTGCGCGGTCTCGCGTCGTCGCGCGACGCTGCGCGCCAGGGCTTTAGCACAGCGCTCGCTGGTCTCTTGGAGACGTTCGCGAGCAGCATTAAGCTCACAGACGTGCGCGCGCTCTTGCGCGAAGCGATGGAAGTCCACAGCTCGATGAAAGGCATGGAGCAGCGCGAGCACATGTTTGGGCGGCTCTTTGGGCTCCTTGCGCTGCATCGCTCTGGGCGCTTGGCAGCGGACCAGGCCATGTGCGTCGAGGTCGTGACGGAGCTGCTCGAGATGGCCAAGTGGAAGAAGTGGCTCCGCGAAGCGTGCTACGAAGCCGTGCTTGCTGTGCTCGCAGACGTCAAGACTGACGTGTTTGTGGCTGACGTCGTGCCAGTGCTCGCGCTCCACCTCGACGGCGACGTGAGCGCGTACAACGCCGAGCAAGTGCTGCTCGCAGCTGGCGTGCACCACTACATGCACGCGTCTGGGATCGAAGACAAGGTCCCCAAGTCGTTCCCAGCGCTGCACTTTGTCCGGCGCAAGGCCATGCACGCGCTCATTGAGCCGCTCAAGAGCTCGTCAACGTGCTACCCACGCGTCCACGCTGCGTGGTTCAGTCTCTTTGGCCACGTCCTGCACACTGGCGTGAACGCGACGCAGCTCGACAGCGACTTGTTCCACGAAGCTTGGAGCGTCTTGGTCGAGAACACGCTGCTCGACCGCACGAGCGCGACGCACGAGCGCCGCGGCCTCGCGTTCAAGCTCTTTGAGCTCGTGCTGCCGCACCTGCCGCGCCCGGTGCTCCGCGCGACGCTCACGCCGCACTTTGTCAAGTGCCTCTACACGAACGCCGTATCAAAGAAGAACTACCTCCACGACGCTGCGCGCCACACGCTCAAGGTCTTCTTTGCGCACGCACCGGAGGAGTACGTCCACTTTTTCCAGAAGCAGTTCGTCTCGCCCATGGCGACGCTCGTTGCGCTCGAGAGCGACGACGACAACGAGAACGACGACAACGACGCACCCGACGCAAAGGAGACCAAGGCTGTGAAGTTGAGCAACGGCGGCTTTGACGCGCTCCTGGCGCTCGAAGAGGAGAGGGAGCGCGCTGAGGCGATCCAGAAGAAGCACGACAATGTGCGTCTGTGGGCGCTCGATGCGCTCGTGACGAGTCTCCAGGAGCTCTTTGCGCTCGACACGGTCGACGCAGCAGCCGAGGCGCTGACTGCGCAGTCGCTGCGGTTCCTCGTGTTCCACACGTTCTTCACGGCGTCTGGCAAAGCTGCCAGTGCGCCTGCTGCGTCGAAGAAGAAGGCAAAGAAGGCAGCAGCCGCGACGAGCAGCAGCGGCATCGGGCTTGACGCAGCGCTCTCAGTTGCTGCGCCAGTGCTGTCGTCAACGGTGCTTGCGAATGCGCTCAAGCGTGTGCTGTCGCTGCTGAGCGTCAAGCTCTCTGGCGCAACGACGAGCGCGCTGAGCCGCATCTTTGCAGTCTCGCAGGAGCTCCTCGCTGCGACAGACGCCGCACGTTTGCGCCATGCGTTTGCGGACAACGATGACGCGCAGGTCCTCAAGACTGTCACAGCGCGCGTGACCGAGCTCCGCAGCGCGTGGACGACTGCGTCTGCGGGCGACGACGCTGCCAAGACGCAGCAGCTCGAGGCGTTCTTGCTCCTGTTCATGAGCTCGGGCGTGCAGCTGCTCGACCCGTCGCAGCGCAGCGACGCAGTCGTTGTCGTGACCGACTTGTCCAAGTGCTACAGCGACTTGGTCGTCGCAGCTGACCGCAAGCCAGCAAAGAAGAGCAAGAAGGCGGCCGTCGATGCGGACGCGCCAAACTCGATGGTCGTGTTCACCGACATGCTCTTGAGTCTCTTGTCGCAGGACTCGAGCGCAATGCGCGAGATCGTCGCGCACGTCTTCCGCTCGATGCTCCCGCTTCTGAACGCTGAGAGCATCCAGACGATGCTCCACGTGCTCGTGCCCGCAGCTGACGACGGCGACGCAGACGACGACGAGGACGACGACCGCGTCACGCGCCGCACGAACGATGACGAAGAGGACGACGAAGAGGACAGTGACATGGACGAACCAGAGAACGACGGGGAAACCGACGAAGTTGTCCTCTCGAGTGCGTCAGACGTAACTGCCGCGCTGAGCAACGACCCGAAGTTTGCTGAACTCCACCGCGAAGACATGGCGCTCGCTGCGATCGTCGGCCACGTGAAGGACCGCGCGAACCGCAAGAAGAACGCAAAGAAGGCGGCGATGCACGTGCTTCACTTCAAGCTCCGCGTGCTCGACTTGCTCCAGGTGTTTGTGACCAAGTGCGCGACGAGCTCGCTCGTGCTCGCGCTGCCACTGCCGCTCTTCCAAGCGCTTGTGGCGATCCAGAAGATGGACAAGGACGCGCGCGTGCTCAGCGAGCGCCTCCAGAGTGTGCTCAACAACAAGATCCTGCGTGCAAAGGAAGTCCCGAGCAGCGCGGCGCTGTCACCAGCGGAGCGCACGACGGCCGCTGAGCACTTGACTGCAGTTGTGGAGCTCTTGACGACGAAGAACCTCGAGAAGGAGCAGGCAGGCAAGGTCGGCGCTGGTCTCGTCGTCTACTTTGTGCGCGTGCTCTGCAGCGGCACGAAGAGCGAGACGACGCTCGTGCAGCCAGCAGTGCGCACGGCAGTCACGGACGCGTTCACGAAGAAGCACTCGCGGTTTCCGCAGAGCGTGTTTGACGACCTCGTCACGCGTTTCCCGCTCATCGCAGTGCACGTGCTCATGGAGCCGCTGACTGCGATCGCGTCCGCGAGCACAGCGTCTGAGTCGAAGAAGACCGAGTCGTCGACTGCTGCACCTGCTGCGGTGGACGAGTTCTCCAAGTGCGAGGTCTTCCGCTTGCTCTCCCTCCTGCTCAAGCCCAAGCTCTTGGCCGAAGCGAGTGAGCTGCAGGTGTTCCGATCGGTGCAGACCGCGCTCCAGACCGCGCTCGTGGCGCTTATGCGCAGCCAGCAGCAGACTGACGGCCACGAGCTCAAGGCGAAGCGCATGAAGCTCGTGCTGTCGTGCGTGCTGCAGTTTGTCAAGTCGTGGAAGCAGCTCAGTGCGACCTCGGCGCGCGAGACGAAGCAGCTGAGCGAGTTGCTCACGGCCGTGACGGCGCTCGCATCGAACTCGCCAGTGGTCAAGAGCATGGTCAAGCAGATCGCCGAGGCGTCGGGTCTCCCAGCTGCGATCGCCGCAGCCGCTGCAGCGGCAGAGAAGGTCGTCAAGGCAAAGGAGGCGCCAAAGGACGCATCCGTGAAGGACGCCAAGGCAGCCAAGGCCGAGTCGAGCGCAGCAGACAAGAAGACACAGAAAGCTAAGAAGGCGCTCGCGGCCGCCAAGTTGAGTAAGCAGACGAAGACGAAGACGACGAAGCGGAAGCGCGCCGACTCGGTTGCCGAGTAGAGCGCGCGCTTGGTACCGTAGCAGTAGCAGTCGCCCCATTAGAGTTTGTTCAACACTGTGCACTTCTTGCCTTTCACACGCGTCATGTCTGTCCTCTTTGCTTGTGGCAAGTGCCGTGTGTAGCTGTTACGAGTCGATGGGGTGCGTGTGTGTGTCCTCTGCAGGTGGACGGCCACTGCTGCCCATCGAGCGATGACAAACTGCGTCTACATAGTTCTACGTGCGTCCTCTACGCGCTGCTGTGTTACTCCCTACTACTACTGATTGACTGTCTGACTGTCGGTGCCTATGCGTCAAACGCAAGCGCGCTCTCGACGACACTTCGGTGCGTCTCGGTCCACTGCAGGAGCTTCTGGAGCTGCTCAAGCGAGCAGACGTCGCGGAAGAAGCGCTCGAGCGACGGCGAGAGGATGTGGAGCCGCAGCGCTTCCGTCCGGAGCGCAAAGAACACTTTGAAGAGCTTGACAAGCGCCACGACTTCTTCATCGAGCACGCGCTGCGCGTGGCACTGGAGCTGGAGCTTCTGGTCGGCGCTCAAGTTGAGCGCTGCGCTCAGCTCAGCTGCGAGTGGGTTGTCGGAGAACGTCCGGAGCACTTGCGCCTCGATCACACGCGCGCGGAGCGCTGCGAGGCGCTTGCCGATCGCAATGAAGCTCTTGGTCACTGCGCGCTCGCGCTCGTCGTGCGACAGACTCAGAGCTCGGCGCTGGCGGTTCATGCGCATGAGCGAGCGAAAGCCTGCGGGGTTCTGGATGTTCGAAAACGACTCGGAGTCGCCCGTGACGATCGAGATGCGCGTCTTCCAGTCGTACATCTGCGGTGACTGCGGGCACGGCAGTGGTCCAAAGCCTGGACCCGTGACGCCCCAGCGGTACGCGACGACCAAGTCGCGGTTGATCTGCAGCCGCTTGATTCCAGTCTCGAGCGCTTCGACGTACGACTGCTGCTTCTTGCGGCTCTCGCGCGCTGAGTCGCGGTTCCGCTCGAGCTTCTTCTCCTTCTTCTTCGCCTCTTCGTCCATGAGCGACTTGAGGATGCTGCTCACCTCGGGCTCATCAGGTTTGCGCGCAATGTTCACAAAGCCAGGGCCACGCGGGTCCTTTGGCTGGAGCGCGCGCGCTGCTGGCGCCGGCTTGAGCACTGGCGCTGCTGTGATCGGCGCTGCACCGTTCACACCATTCACACTCGCGATCGGGACGCTCCCAGTCGCAGCAGCGATCGCAATCGGCGTCACTTCCATGTCGGTCGGACGCGCGCCTATGTCCATTGCAGTGGCGGTACTGTTGCTGGTGCTACTCGCACCGTTTGCTGCTTGCGGCGTTGTGACTTGCATGCCCATGGGCATCTGCATCCCCATCGGCAAGCCCATGCCGTTCATCGGGAGCTGCATGCCCATGGGAAGTTGCATGCCCATGGGCATTTGCATCTGCATCCCAAGCGGCAGCTGCATGCCCATGGGACCCATTGCGCCCATTTGCATGCCCATCGCGGCCCCCATGTTCATCCCAAGCGGCATCTGGAGCGGCAGCATGCCCATTGGGTTCGTCTGGTAGTTGCCCATCATCGGCATCGGGTACATCATGAAGCCCGGCATCATCATGCCGTTCTGCGCACCAAACGGACCAGCGCTCGCCGCGGCATTGCTGCTGCTGTTCGTCGTGCTGTTGGCCATTGCCGCAGACGCAGTCGTTGTGTTGGTTGCCATCGACTCAGTTGCACTGCTCGCGCTCGGCGACTGCGCGACTTTCGTCTTTGGATCTGCTGCAGACGCGCTGCTCTCGCTGCTCGTGTTGCTGCTCGCCGCGCCGCCACTTACAAAGCCAAACGCACCAAACGGTGGCGCAGCCGCTTTGCCGTTCGATGCGTTGGTTGTTGTCGGCGTCGCAGCGCCAAGTGACTGCTCGCTCGCGCTGTTTGTTGCGTCATCTGGCCGCAGCACGCCTGGCATCGCAGTCAGCGTCGTCGATGCTGCAGCGACTGCAGTCTCAAACGCGCTGTGGCGCCGTGCAAAGAGATCCGGGCGTTGCTGCTGCAGCAGCGCGTGCTGCGCGTTTGCAAACCACCGCGCGTTCTCGTTCGCCATTGCGAGCTGCTGGAGTTGCTGCTGGCGCTGGAGCTGCTGCTGCAGTTGCTGCTGCATCTGCATCTGCTGCGCAGGGCTCAAGCCATTCGAGTTGTTGCTGTTGCTGCTGCTGTTGGTTGTTGTTGCTGCCGATGCGCTGCTGCCTGTGCTGCTAAACACGAGTCCGTTCGGTGGCGAGAGCTGTCGCCGCGCGTCGTCGCCGCTTGCGCTGTGGAGCTGCTGCTGCTGCTTGGCGCCGCCAAAAACGAGTTCGTTGTTCTCGTCGAGCATGCTCACGAGGTCTTCGCTGAGCGACCGGCGGTAGTTTGCGCGCGGCTCGTCCGTCGCGCCACTCACGTCCATGACGCTGTTGCTGTGACTGTGGTTGTTGCTGCTGTTGCTCTGTGCGCTCGTGGGCCGAATCGTCGAGTAGCTGCTGTTGGTCATGACGTCGTACGCTGACGACGGGATCACGCCTGCGCTGCTGCTGCTGCTGTTGCTAGCGTTGATGCTCGCGAGCATGCTCATGCCCATTTGGTGCTGCAGTTGATGCTGGAGCTGCTGTTGGAGCTGCTGCTGCTGGAGCTGCTGCTGTTGCATAGTTGACTGTGCTGTCGGTGGCATCTGCGGTGTGAGCGCAGGAGCAGCGCGTGCTGTGCCATTCGCATTGCTGTTGCTACTGCTGCTGTCGTCTGGGAACATGTCGAACTTCATCGCGAACGTCCCGTCGTTTTCGTTCCAGTCGTCCCAGAGGTTCCGACTCAAGTTGGACGAGAGGCCACTGCGATCGCCATGCACATATGCGCACGTACGCACAGCAGTCATTGCGTTAGCAGCGCATGAGCTCATGCATTGCGAGTTAAGAGCGAGAGAGCGCATGAGCGAGCCAACAGACGCACCTGAGCACCGGGTCCATGTGCAGCGGCATGTCGGGCACGCTAAATTCCATTGCGTTGTGCTGGAGCTCGCCATTCTACAGACGCACACAACGTAAAGACACACATGTGTGAGCTCATGTTCATGCGCATGCACAGAGAGAGAGCAGTGCACATGTGCGCGCGCCATGGCCGAGCTGTTCTCTCTCGTTCGGTGGGCGAGAGAGTGATGGTGGCAGCGACGTCGATTACGTACGCTGACCGCCGTGGCAGGCTGGTACGGCTGGTAGTGGAGCTGCGCCTTCTTCTGCTTTGGCGCCTTCGACATCGCTCCAGTGTGTCTGTATCTGTGTGTCTGTGTGTGTCTGTGTGTGTGCTGTGCTCCACGAACGGCGGCAGGAGCAAGCGCAGCAAGAGCAGCAGCGGAAGCGGGCGAGCGGCGCAGTTGATCGCTTCGAGCGCGCTCTCGGTTGTTTGACTGCTCGACAAGCAGGCAGAGACTGCAGTCGCTTCAGTAACACGAGGGATGGTTGCGAACTTTGTGCGACAAGAGAACTTAGCGTACAGCGAAAGCTAACAAACGAAAATGCAAAGTAAACCTCGAGTCTCGAGCAAGAGATTTCGCTCCAAGCCAATTGCTGTTTGAAGGCTGCACATCGTCGTCACTTTCACTTGGTTAAAGTAAGAAAGCGACGCAGGTTTTGCAGTTTGGCCGTATTTTCTTTCTGCGTCACGAATGCGTCGCGCCAATACTACATTTAAGTAAAAGTGACGCATGATATGCAGCCAAGTATTCGAAAATGCTCGGAAAATATTTTCCCGTTTTGGTGATTTTTTCGTTACGAAAATACCCTCAAGAAGCAACGCGTAAAGTACGTTTGCATCAAGGGGGCGAATCTAATGAGCTGTCCCGAACGAAAAAAGAACGAAAAAAAGTGCGTCGACGAAATTGAGCGTTTTGATTGGTCCATCTGGACGTAATCAATTTTTCTACTGTTAGCACCGAAATCAACAGAACAATTAGATTGCTTTGATACGCACAACTGTAGTTACATTTGCGTTTCATATCTAACGTATGTTACATACAATTCTGTATCACAATAGTGTTTCGAATCAATTGTTAAATGAAACTATATTCTCACACTTCATATATTTCAGCTTGACACTTCAACTAGCACAGCACGACACGGTAGTCGCCTTTGAAACTAGCACGCAGAGACTGCAGTCGCTTCAGTAACTAGCAGGTCCGAAGCAGCCGGTTGCGGAATGCGAGGAAACCTGTTTGTTTTGCATAGAGCGTGATGCAGTGAAGGTCGCGTCGAATGCATCAAATCGAGTCCATACATTTCGACGAGTGCGTGAGTGAGTGTGTTGCCAAACGCTTCCTGCGAGTGTATGAACTCCTTAGGATCAAGAGCGATTGGTCGCGTGAGGCCACCATACGACACAGAGACTTGCGTTAAAGCAGCTCGATCGATCACAACCTCAGTGCATTCGAGGCACAGTATATATAAACAGGTACAACATCCTACTTCAAACCTGAGGTTGCACGCCCCAGACGGCCCGAACCAAACAAACGTGATCCCAAAATGTGTCGACTAAATCGCTTATTCTGATTGGTCCATCTGGTCGTATTTACCTTTTCTACTGCTTGACATGAATATCAATGAAACAAACGGAATGCTTTGATACGTTTGACACGTCACTCCTTTTGCTCAAGTGGCAACATTTGTGTTTCTTATCCCAGTGTTGTTATACAGTCGCGAGTGTACTTCTGTGACATTCAGGACTTGTTGCAACGCTTAATACAGTATAAAGCTGATGTGACAAGGCATCGAATCGCGCGCAACGATGAGGTATTTCGTAGTGAGAAAAGCCCCGGCAATCTTCTCGCTGTCGTTTAGTCGTAGTGTTTGTCCAGTTCGTGTTTTTGTGGAGAAGAGCGAAAAGGATTGACACAGTTGAGTTTTTGGCCAAGAACGATTTGGGTGTAGTATAGACGTTTGGTTCAGTTACTTTTAGATAGTGAAGAATCCGAGTTTGGTTAGTTTATGCTTGGTTTCAGTATACTGATTGGCTGGTGCTTGGCGAATTGGTAGTGCCAAATGTACGATTCGCGACACAACTTTTGATCTTGATATGTGAGCGTCGTCGTAAAAAAATACAAGAGTTTCTGTTAAATATATTCGGTAGATTTAAAGGCGAGGTTTGGGAACATGTCTCTACACCCTTCCCGACCAAAGTGAACAAATGAGCAACCAAAGTGGATACATACACGACATGTCATAAGAAGTAGAAATGTTTCTAATCAAAAATATGTCAAGCAAAGTGAAAAAACGTGTCAAAATCCTGGAGATTAACAGTGAGCGTCGAGCAAGACAAGTAACACAGTAGCTTACAGGACATCAAAGTCGCAACACACTATGCACACTGAGCAACGATGAGTGACAAGCCACGATGTATGACATTGAGCTAATCTAATGCATGCTAGTCTAGCGCAAGCGCATGGATAAATATCTTCAGCTTGTGCAGATGGTTGAGCTCGCCCTCGTGCTACTGAAAGAAACGACATATACGACACATACTCGAGAATGCACAACTCGCACATTGCACATTCATATGCAGTACTTGTATGACTCATTGGCATTACTCTCAGCGTCTCTCAGTCTCTCAGCGTCGCTGTCACAAGCTCCACACTCTTAACAAACTCTTGCCAAATGTAACGGGGTTGTTGTGCTAAGTACGAAGTAGCACAGCAGACACCCAATTAGTGGCTCAACCTGATTTCTGGACGACCCTGGTCGTCCCATCAGACAGCTCACTATTTAGGTTAGCTCCCTCACTTTCACCACTATACATGATCCTAATACAAAAACCTCAGAGTTGAAAATACCGAGTTCAGCGCAGTCCCTCTGCGCTTCACCACATCGCTTCCTCGTAAGACCACGTGTAAGCTACGTCACGGAGAACACTCCCGGACACCTGGTAGCACTTCGTAGTCCGTCTAACGACCAAGATGAGCACGCTCCCGATCGAAGGTGACAACGGAACGTCGCTCAACTACAGCGACTTCGCGCACCTGACGCCATACGAGTGGGACGCGCTGCGCCGCCTCGCCGACGTGTCCGGCCTGACGGCTGTCGCGGCAATGCTGTCCGCGATGTCGCAGGAGCACCAACGTGCAGCTGCACAAGAGTTCATGGTCCGCGAACTCGCCGACGCGCGTCGGCGAGGCTCAACTCCCGCGGCATCATCAAGGAGCGACGTCGTCAAGCTCGGCGTAACCAGCTACAACGGCGAAGGTCCCAACCGACTCGCTTTGAACCGCTGGCTGTGCGAGGTCGACATCGCCATACACGCGCGGCAGCTCACGTCCGAAGTGTCGCGCACCCACTTCCTCCTGTCCAAGCTCGGCGGCCGTGCAAAGGAGTGGGCTTTGGGCCGGCTTGTCGCCGACCCCGATTGCTTCCCGACGCTCGACGCGCTGAAAAGCGACCTGCGACTCGCATTCGAGCCTCCTCAAGACGAGATGCACCATCGCGCTGCGTTCCTCGCGCTCAAGCAAGGTCGCGCGTCCATGCGCGACTACGTACAACGCGCTCGCCACCTCGTGTCATGCGTGACATCGGCCCCAATCGACATGGCGACGCAAGTCCATGTCTTCATCTCCGGTTTGAACGCCGGCCACCAGCGCCTGTATTTGACCCGGAAGCCTCCGGCATCGCTCGAAGAGGCTTTTGCGATCGCGATTCGCGAAGACTTCAGCGTATCCGCCTCGCGGGGCCACCACGCGGTCGTCCCGCGAGCTGACAACGGCGCCGAGCCGATGGAGATCGACGCGATCGAGCACGACGCAACCCCGCAGCGCGCCAGCAGTGGTAACGGCAACCGACGCAGTGGAACAAGCAACAAGCAGCTCATTTTCTTTCGCTGCCGTAAGGTCGGTCATCGCGCGGCGGTGTGCCGCGCGCCAGCTCCAGTACTTGCTACTGTTGAGGTCGAAGACGAGTCCGAGCAGCCCGCGCATGCAAAAAACGCGGGCTCCCAGTAGGTGCAGGGCGACCTACTGGGCTCATCCAGCGGAACGTGCCTCCGGTGGCGTCACCTCCTGCTAGTCCCTCCAACGCCGCGCTTCATGCGCAGCTCTTTGCCACCACCTCAAGCAGCGACAAGCGACTGATCGTACTCAGCTTGCATGTCGCCGGCGCGAAGCGATCACTTCGCGCCCTCGTCGACTCCGGTGCGACGAACAACTTCGTCCGAGCCGAGTCTTTGAAGCTCCTGGCCTCGCGGGTGCGCGCCCGCGAGCAACCAGGTGCGATGATCGTCAAGTTCGCAGACGGCGAGCCACGGTCGCTCCCGCGGCGATCGGTCGAGTTCCAGTACGAGTTCGACGGATTCAAGAGCACCGACACGTTCCTCGTTGTCGATCTTGGCGGCTCGTTCGACTGTATCTTTGGAATGCCGTGGCTGGCGCGCCACCAGCCTGACATCGACTGGCTGAGTCGCACTGTAAAGCCGCGCGACATCGACGTCGACGGTGTTCTCGCTCACTTGAGCGATTGCGCGAGCATCTGGCCGCACGTGGCTGTCGTGGACCCGGACTCCACGACCCTCAACCCGCACGAAGTGAGCGATGGCCCTTCATGCGCGGTTTGCTGTAAAGTACCGTGCGCCACGACAACGAGACAAGAGATCGCTGATGACCAGTGGGTCACAGTGTGCCGCAGGAAGCAGACCGATCCTGCGGCGAGAAGCGGAGAGGCCCCCGGCCGTTCCAAAGCCGACACAGCACGAGCAGTGGCTCGCGCTCCAGCGTCTCAGGCGCGCGAGAGACATCCACACGCGCCGGCTTGGCCCATCGCGCCGGCGCCGACGTTCGACACGATCCACGTCGTCAACATGACTGGTCACGGCCCGCCGCGCCACGGCATGAAGGTCGCATCCCCACCACGCGCAGCAGCCGAACTCACTCGGCTGCCTGTGGTGTCTTGGAAGAACATGCTCAGCGAGATCAAACTCGGCCACATCAAGCAACTGTGCGCCGTCATGATCGACCCAGCGGATCCAGCGGTTGTTGTCAGCGAGCGGCCTGCCGGAGCAGAGCCGAAGTCCGCTCGCGAAGAACGCTACGCTGCGCAGTCATGGAGCGAGCTCGAAGCCTCTGGAAATCCCGTCCTGGATCTCGCCCGCGAGTTCTCCGACATCTTTCCTGACACCATTCCGCCGGTGCTTCCGGCGGATAGGGGCGTGCGACACGAGATCGATCTCGTGCCCGGAGCGAAGTACTGCGTGACGCGGCAGTGGCCGCTGCCTCGCGATCAAGTCGAAGCGATCGACGCGTTCTTCGAAGGCCGGCGAGCCGCCGGCCATGTCCGCGAGTCGACATCACCGCACTCGAGTCCAACGTTCTGCGTGAAAAAGGCGACTGGAGGATGGCGCATCGTCCACGCGTTCAACAAGCTCAACGACGCGACGATCCCAGCACAGACGCCGATCCCGCGCAAGGACATGGTCCTCGACACCATGTCTGGCAGCACGATCTTTAGTACCATCGATCTCACCGACGGCTTCTACCAGATCCTCATGCGCGAGTCCGATGTTCCGCTGACGGCAGTCAGTACTCCCAGCGGCATGCTCTGGGAGTGGCTGGTGATGCCGCAGGGGCTGAAGAACGCCCCTGCCACGTTCAACCGCATGGTGTCGCACGTGCTTCGCCCGCTGCGCGACTTTGCCCCAAGCTACTTTGACGACATCTTCGTGCACAGTCGCGCCACCGAGGGCGCGACAGACCTGGACGTCCATCTCGGGCACTTGCGCAAGGTGTTCGAAGCCATGCGCGAGAACAAGCTGTACGCCAACTTGAAGAAGTGCATCTTCTGCGCTCCCGAGATCCCAGTGCTCGGCAGCTACGTGAGCGCGGACGGCGTCCGCGCTGATCCCGAGAAAGTTGCGTCGATCGTCGCGTGGCCGGTACCTCGCGACCAAAAGGAGCTCCGGCAGTGGCTTGGGCTTGCGAACTACCTTCATCATTACGCGAAAGACTTCGCGTCCGTCATCTTCCCACTCTCGCAGTTGTTGAAGAAAGACGCCACGTGGGAGTGGCGTCGCGAGCACCAGACAGCGTTTGATGACGTCAAGACGCGGCTCTCCACCGCGCCGGTTCTTGCACTGGCGGATCACGCCAAGGCGTTCCATGTCGTTTGCGATGCGAGTGACTTTGCGATCGGCTGCGCGCTCATGCAGCACGACGACGAGGGACGAGAGCGCGTCATCAGCTTCCAGTCGCGGCAGCTGAAGCCCGCGGAGCGCAACTACCCCGTGCACGACAAGGAGCTGCTCGCGATGCGCTACGCGTTGGTGAAGTTCCGCGTGTATCTGCTGGGTGAGCAGACGTTCGCGATCTACACCGACCACGCGTCTCTCCGAACCGCGACAAAGTCGCCGCATTTGAGCCAGCGCATGGCGCGCTGGCTGTCGTTCTTCGCCGAGTACAACTTCGTCGTCTTCTACAAGCCGGGCGCGACGAACATCATCGCTGACGCACTGTCGCGGCGTCCCGATTACGACCCGCGACCCGACTCGCCGCAACACGCTGTCGACGATGACGACGAAGAGTGCAGCGCGTGTGTCGCGCTTGGTATAAGCGCGACAACGTCGACAGCTGTGAGCCCGCTTCGAGATGAGATCGCCGCGGCGTACTCCCGCGACCCGTCGTGCGCCGCAATGCTCAAGTACTGTCGAGACCCGTCTCCGTCGGCGCTGCTGCAGCTGACGCCTTCAGCGCGGAGTCAAGCACCGCGCTACTCGGTATCCGGCGACTTGCTCAAGTACCAGATCGATCGCTTCGACAGCCCTCGCGTCGTCGTGCCGCTCGACGACGACCTGCGCGCTCGTATCTTGCACGAGTACCATGACGCTGCGCCTGGCGGTCACCTTGGCCGCGAGAAGACGTATCTCGCTCTTGCACGCGACTTCTACTGGCCCCACATGTACAAGTGGGTGCGCAAGTGGGTTCGGTCGTGCGAGACTTGTCAGCGCGTGAAGCCCGCGCAGTCGTCGCAAGCCCCGTTGCAGCCGCTCCCAATCGCCGCGGACGCCTGGCGATCCGTGAGCATGGACTTCATCTTCGGGCTGCCTCGTGATCAAGCTGGTCGCACGGGCATTTTTGTGGTTGTCGATCGCTTCAGCAAGATGACACACCTTGCGCCAGTCGCGGTCGGCATCACCGCGCAGGAGACAGCTGAGCTCTTCCTCTCCATGGTGTATCGGCACCATGGCATGCCAACGTCGATCGTCTCTGACCGCGACCCGCGCTTCACGGCATCGTTCTGGGATCGCCTCTTCCAGCTCCTCGGGACGCGGCTGCTCATGTCGACCGCGTCGCACCCAGAGACCGACGGGCAGACCGAGCGCGTCAACCGTGTCGTCGAGGACGTGCTGCGCAGTTACGCGCCGTCGCACACGTCGTGGAGCGCGCTGTTGCCGATAGTCGAGTTTGCGATCAACAACGCGGTGCACGAGTCCACTGGCCACACGCCGTTCTTCATCAACAACGCGCGTCATCCGCGCGTTCCCGCGGTTCTTGGCTTTGACGACGGCGGCTCTCTTGAAGGGGGAGGGACACCGAGTACATCGGTATCGCAAGGCGGCGCTCCTTCAGCAAAAGAGAAGAGCTCGTGCGGTGACCGGTCCGCGCGCTGCACAGTCGCGATGTCACCAAACGAAGCGACGGCTTGGGTGAACGCGGCACTCATCGCGCCGTCGCGACGCGCGATCGCCATCACCACGCGCACTGGCGCGGACAAACCATCCGCGCATTCAGCTACGATCGACGAGGATCGTGTGCTCGAGTTCGTTCAAAAGCGCGAGTCTGTCGCTCGCTTTGTGCGCGATGCAGTTGCCGCAGCAGTCGATCGACAGAAAACCGCAGCCGACCAGCGTGGGCGCAAGAACTTCGAGAAGTTCGCGGTCGGTGACCGTGTTTTGCTATCGGCGTCCGGCATTGCACCTGGTTCTGTCACGAACCTTGGCGCGACCAAACTCGCGCCGCGCTTCATCGGTCCGTTCACGATCGTACGATGCAAAGGCGAGGCGTACACACTCGACATGCCAAGTGCATTACGTCTGCACCCGACATTCTATGTCGGGCGCTTAAAGCGCTATGTACCGGCTATGCCGCCTACGGACGAGCTGCCTCGCCAGGCTCGAAGCGCGACCCGACGTGATGAGGACGCGGCTTCGTCAAAGCGCTTGGCGGCGTCTGACCCGCGCGGAACGCCCGATTGTCCGCGCGAAGAGCCTCGTTTGCCTGGACCACCTTCGCCAGCTGCGCTCGAAGCGCAGCAACCTCTTGGTCGAGTCGATCCGCCTCCGCAATGGCGTCATCGGCGCGGCTCAGAGCAACGTCGGCGTCGTGCGACACCATCTCCAGCCGATCAGGCACAGGCGCGACTGTCGTCTCGTCGCGCCACGTTCCGCCGCGATGGTCCGCCGCCGCTTGTTGACAGCGCGGGTCACCTGCGCTGGATCGTCGATCGTCTGCTTGAACACCGCGACCGTGGTCGCGGTGCCAGTCGCCGCGAGTATCGCGTTCGCTGGCTGGGCTTCGACTCGGCCAGTGACTCGTGGGAGCCTCGCGCCACGCTGCTTGAGGATGTCCCCGACTTGGTGACGGCGTACGAGGCCACTGCTCGCGCCAAGGCGACGGCGCGCGCGCGCGACCACGCGACCGAGAACGTGATCGTCTCGGCTCTTGCCACGCCACACGCCTCTCCTGCTAGCGCGCGAAGCGCGCGCTGCCCGGATACGCGCGCTGCGCCCTCGAGACAAAGAACGCGCGCTTGTCGCGCGACGAGACGGAGACGAAGAGCGAGAACGGCCGCGCGAACGAGAGCGAGAGCGACGTGGTGGCGAGACGCCGCGGCGGTTCGCCGCAAGCGCGCGTCGATACTGGGCGAGGAGAGCCTTCTCGTCTTCGTCGAGCGGATACTCCGCGAGCATCGCTTCCCACTGCTCGACCGTCGGCTTCTCGCGGTGCGCGCAGATGCGACAGTACGCGACGACGTGCACGAAGCAGCACGGCCGGTCTGCGTCCCACGACGCAGAGCACACACGCTCGGCGAGCTCGCCGAGATGGTATCGTCCGTGCTGGGACTCGCGGCGCTCGAGGGCGAGCGCCATGCCTGGCTCCAGGTTCCAACGCGCGACAAAGCGCGTCCACGACTCGTCGAGCGCCCCCTTCGTCACTTGGCCGGTCGTCGTGATGGTCTTGCCGCGCGACTGGCGCCATCGGCGCCACATGTCGGCGAGCTCCTCGTCGCCAGGGGAGTCGCGCACAGTGCTGCAGTCGTACAGCGACAGTCGGCGAAGCGCGTCGGCGTATGTCGCCGTCGCTGCGATCACGCTCGAGCTCGGCAGAGGCTGGCGGCAGGCGTCGCGCATAGCTCGGCTCTCGTCGCCGTGCTGCATGGTCTTCGAGGTCGTCGCTGCTGTTGCTCGCTGCGTCGCGCCACGTGTGCGCGTCGTGTTGCTTCTTCTTGTGTGCTTTTGCTTTCTTTCGCTTGCGTGTCTGCAAGCTTGTGTGGGGGATGGTGTAACGGGGTTGCTGTGCTAAGTACGAAGTAGCACAGCAGACACCCAATTAGTGGCTCAACCTGATTTCTGGACGACCCTGGTCGTCCCATCAGACAGCTCACTATTTAGGTTAGCTCCCTCACTTTCACCACTATACATGATCCTAATACAAAAACCTCAGAGTTGAAAATACCGAGTTCAGCGCAGTCCCTCTGCGCTTCACCACATCGCTTCCTCGTGAGACCACGTGTAAGCTACGTCACGGAGAACACTCCCGTGACAGTACCGAAATCCGCCGCTCCGAGACGCCGGGGCGACCCACGTGTCCGTCGTCTTGGCGTTCCTGACCCAGCGCCATGATGTCTTGTAGGGGACGCACAGCGTCTTGGCGAGCGCCTGCCAGTTGTCGTTGTGGCGCGCGACGTCGAGGATGCGCTGGTGGTCATTGAGGGAGGATGGCATGGCGTGGCGAAGTGCGTGCTGAGCGGCAGACTGCAGAATGATGAGTGAGATGCGAAAGCGCTATGCGGCGTAGGTAATCGAGTGGCTGCGGCACACGCGCTTGAATGGTTGGTGCTTGTGCACGCAGCACGAGCGATCTGAGGGCTTACAGCTTGCGCGCGTTTGTGGTCTGCGAGCAAGTGTGCGCTTTCGCGCTCTCGTTTCGTGCCTGCGATCCTGCAAAATCAATTACGTATAGATAGAACGGATTTGTAGAGGTTCGCTGACGGAGTGTAGCAAATCTCTCATAGAGTTGTGGTATTCTCGTTCTGACTGTGAAATGGTGTAGTTTTGGTTGTTGAGGTACTCTATATGTCAGTAGTGATCTGCGCGCACGAGAGTTAGCACTTTCGAGCCGCATATTACATTTGAAGAGTGGCTGACATTATGTTTTTGGGTTACATCTCATAACATAGGAAATACGGTACCGCTTTTCAAAACTATTTTTTGTTATGCACACGTCTTATTTTGCCGTAATAATAGTCTAGCCGTTTAGGATTAGCGTATTTGCGGATATAGACAAGTTACCTTTGAACCATGTTGGTTCGTTTAGCTACTCTTGACCCTTATGTGTGCCAAGCTAAGAGCTGAGTGTCTTTATCCTCTCCCGCGATAGGTGTGTCGAATGAGTCACGCATCGAGAGGTTGAGAGGTGGCGATACAAGAAATAATTTTCGCTCGTTTTATGTACGAAATGGTGTCGCTATCCAACGTTAAGTCGACATGTCGACTTAACAAGTTGAAGTTGGGGTCGAGCCATTTTGGGGTATTCGACAATCGGACATGACATGTTGTTTTTTGTATGTGTCTGTTCACGAATTGAAAACGACCACGAGATCTTGTTTTTTGTGTGTCGATGTTCAGCAGCGAAATCGTCAATACAACTTTCAAGTCGAGGTAACCACCGACCTCACATTTGTCACTAGGTGAATGCGAACAGGAATTCCATCCCACATACGATACCCAAGTCAATATGGATTCCAGATTCGCTTTTGTCACTATCGAACGCTTCAAACAGGAATTCCGCCTCGCATACAATTCCGAGTCAATAAGGATTCCGACGTAACCGCGTAGCCCAGATGAGAGTGCTATCAACGTTGAGCAGAGCGTTCTGACTTGAGGATAGTATGCGAACCCGAGCCAGATTGACTGGACCAGCGGCAGCGACAGCTTCATTGGCGTCGTTGTCGCTTTCATCATCGTGCGCAGACAAGCTGCACAAGCGTGCAGCGCTGCGCAGTGTCGAATGAGTCACGAGAGTATGTAGCGAGTCATGGTAGTCACCGTACGTCATGGTACGAAGCCTTGGCTCTCCACTAGTCCGCGCCTCGAAGAGCGAGGTAGCGAGGTTGCAGGACGAGCTGGCCATAGATGGATAACCGCCCAAGAGGGGCATAGCGAGCCGTCAAAGCGGGCGCTAGCATAGCATTGAGCAGAGGTTCACGCCCACTTCTACCAGCTACGGAGCACTGTCACTACTACTGCCTAATCTACCCCAGACATTCGCCATCGATACAGAGGAGCGTCCTGCAGTCGAACTGAAGCACTCACGACCCATGAGCGACCTCGACAAGGTGCGTAGGACATGGCTCCCTTTCATGGCTACACGAATACGAAGAGCTACTGCTGTCAAACTGACCTGTTCCGAGTCCAAGGACGCTCTCGCTAGCTCCACTGAGGTCCCTCATACACACACGTTACACTCGACCATTGTATCTCATAGTCTCTCACATACTCGAGCTCGTGAAGCGCTTCTGGATCTTCCGGAGCTCGTACGCCACCTCTGGTGCGCTTGGTCGAAACGCTGGCTTCAAGGCAAAGCACCGCGTCGCAAGGTGCGCGATCGGCTGCGGACACGATGTACTGAGCGTCGGCACGAGCTCGCCTGCTGCCACGCGCTGGAGGATCGCGACGTCTGCGAACTGGTCGCTGCTCGCGCCGCCGCGCGTGTCGCTGTACGGGATCGGGTGCGTGTCGAGCTCCGAGAGCAGGACGCCGAACGAAAAGATGTCTTTGTGTTTGTGATAGTAAGAAATTCATAACGATGTAGTCATGTTTCCTACAGCTACTCCTGCATCACGATCGCAATGACACTCAAGCCGATGACACTCGCAGCGAGCAGTGCGATGTTTGCAACGAGTGCAATGCCGCCGAGTCGTTCGACGAGCTCGTCATTGCGCTCTTGGTACTTCGTTGCGCTTGAATGCTCGTGACAGTTGAACTCGTCGTCGTCCTCGTCGCTCGTGCCGCTCGTTCTGCTGCTGCAGTTGTTGCTGCTGTCGTAGTGCAATGGAATGAAGTCGGCGCGCTGGAAGCCGTGTGTGTTGCGCAAATGCTCGTTCTCGAGCGTGAAGAAGCTCCAGCACGTGCGTCGAAAGAGCTCGGCGACCATCGTGAACGGCTGCAAGTACAGCAGAAACGCGTCGCTTGAGCGGTGGGGAATCAGCGACAGCGTCCACGCAAAGCAGAGGAAGAAGTCGACCACGACGGCCACTGACACAGCCACACGACAAAGCAACGTCAGCCTTCGTCTTCACACACTCCAGCGACACACAGGCACTCGCACTCACACACACCTGTGTAGATCCAGTTGCGCGAGAACATCTGCCGATAGCCGCGGAGCTTCACGTCCGGACGGCCGAGACCCCAGTCCATCGTGACGTCCCAGACCCACGTGTACATTGAGCTGAGCGTAAAGAGCACGACCCACGTGACTTGGAACGTCTCGGTGCTTTGCTGTGCATGGCCTGCACTCGTGTTGAACGGATGGAAGATCCCAAAGAGCGCCACGACCTGTGCAAGTGCGTACTTGAACGCGTTTGGGAGGTTCGGCCACCACGACTTCATGTCGTAGATGCGCCGCAGGCACTGGAGGAAGCGCCACCACTGCGTACCAAGGAGCAACAGAAACGCAGTGACGTGTCAGTAAGCGCCGAGTGGGTGAGCAGAGAGAGGTACATAGAAACTCTTGCTCGCACGTACCAGCGGCAGTGCACAGATGAGCGGCACGGCGACGTTCACGTAGTAGAAGTTGTGCGAGCACCCAGACGACCGACGCGCGCTCTCGTAGCTGAGCTGCTGGACGCCAAGCGCTGATGACATGGACGTCGGCAGCTCATCGCGCTCGAGGAACTCGCTCGTGGCGAAGAAGCACACGGACCAGCACAGGTCCTGGTTCACTTTCACGACACTCGAGAGGTAGTTCCCCACGAACGTGTGGAAGAACGTGACGGCGTAGAACGGTGAGCACACGATCTCAAACAACGTCTGGCGCAAGCCACGCTGGCGCTCCCAGTGCCGCAGGACGTAGTAGTAGAGCGTAAAGATTGCAAGCGCGAGTGGGTAGTAGCCGCGATGGAGGATCGCCTCGGGGAAGTACCCGTTCACGACCTTGTAGTAGAGCAAGACGTTCACGAGGAAGACGATCGTCATGTTCGTCGCGTCGCTAAAGACCTCGGCGTACTGCTGCGTGTTGCGCGGGTCGAGCTCAAAGATGTACCGGTAGTTGATCCGCGCCTTGCGCCACACAAAGAGCGACAGACCCACGAGCCAGTGGAGCAGCAGGAGACACCCGATGCTGCGGTACACTGGGTACGCTTTCGTCTCGACGAGCGGGATCACGCGTGCAGCAAGCGACGCGTGCAATGTCGGAACTACGAGCGAGTCCCAGACGACCCAGACGATCAGGATCAAGCACGACCCGATCTTGATCCCGATGTACATGTGCGACCAGTTGACTGCGTCCTCGCGCTTCGTCAAGAGCGTCGCGCGTGCGAGCGCGTGGCGTCCATTGCAAAAGAGGTCGGCAAACGCCTGCTCGAGCGTGTGGAGCAGCTCGTGGCACTCGCGCGCGTCTGCGAATGCAAAGCTCTCGAGACTGCGCGTTGGGCTGTAGCGCTGGTGCGACGGCGCCGACTGCGCTGCTGCGATGGCACTGTCGCGCTTTGAGAGGATGCGCGCAAAGCCCTTGTAGTTGAGCAGCGCAAAGTTGCTGAGCAGCGTCAACAAGCGATGGAGCTCAACGAAGGCAAACGTGAGCGACTCGAGCGCTGCAGCAGAAGCGTTTGGGCGGTACTGACTGCGCAAGACATCGAGCTGCGCAGCGTAGTGCGCGACGTGCGACTTGTACGCGCGCTCGACTTTGTTGTACTCGGCCTCGAGTGCTTCTTCGAACGGATCGGGCTGACGCGAGCGCAACAGCAGACGCTGCGTCTCGGACGGCGTTGTCGCTGCTACTTCTGCTGCCTCGAGCGTCGGCAAGTACGACGTGCTGCGGCTGCGTCGGACGCCTTGAAGACGGTTCACCGGTGTGCGCGTCGGTGGTTCGCGCGTAACGCGCTGCTTGACGAGGCGCTTGAGCTTCGCATAGTCGATGTAGTCGCTTGCCCACTCGCTGTGCACGTTCCGCTGCAGGCGCGCGTGGAAGCTCGTCATGGTTGCGACGAGAGCGAGCGCGCGAGTCTGGAAATGGCGCGGCGCTGGCCAGCACTACGACTCGCTCCAGAGAGAGAGAACGAGAACAACGCACAGTGCGTGCGTGATGTGCGGCTGGCCGAGCGCCAATCGCTGCGCTCGCCACATGGTCTGATCCGCGACAAGCGGTCGTCACGCCGCTGACAGCAGCAGCGCCTGACCTGACGTGATGGACTTGGTGGTGTCAATGGGTCACGACACCTCGCACCGAGACAGTCACACATTTTCTTGTGGTCTCGCTTCTATTCATTCTTGTTTTGGAACGTGATGCAACTGGATTTCGTGGACAATGATTGTGAAGAATGTTGAACAGCGCACTTTGCAATAGAGAAGAAAACAAGGTACATGTAGCCATGTTGTCAATACACATGGCTGCTCTTGTTCGCGCCGACGCCAACTTGCGCATTGCAAACAACAGTTGTTGTTGCCATTGCTGTACAAATGCAAGTCTGTCATTTGCTTACGAGTTGCGTGGAGCTTCGCGCTGCGCACTCGGCTTCGCGGTCGTATCAACACGACCTGTTGGATGATGCTCGCTCACACTGACACAAACGTGTCACTGCTCGATCACGATCGCTGCGATGCTCAGTCCGAGCACGACGAAGAGAATGAGGAGGATCTTCATGAGGAACATGCGACCTGCGAGTGGCTCGAGCTCGCTGTGTTTGTGGTCGTCATCATCATCATCGTCGTCATCATCGCCGACGCCGTGGTCGTAATGCAGCGGAATGAAGTCGACGCGACGAAAGCCCTGCGTGTTGCGCAAGTGCTCGTTCTCGAGACGGAAGAAGCTCCAGAACGTGCGTCGAAAGAGCTCAGCGACCATCGTGAACGGCTGCAAGTACAGCGGCAGCGTGCGCGACGAGTGCGGTGGAATGAGCGACAGCGTCCAAGCAAAGCGCAGGAACAGGTCTGCTGCGATCGCGACTGTCAGTGCGCCATAAGCAGTAGCAAGAGCAACCACAGTCGGTCAGTCTGTAGGCTCACGCCATGTCTTGACAACAACAAGAGCAGCAGCATCAAGCGCCAACCAAACACTCGAACGTACGGTAGTAGACCCACTTGCGCGAGAACATCTGCCGGTCGCCCAGGAACTTGTGCTCAGGACGACCGAGACCCCAGTCCATTGTGACGTCCCAGACCCACGTGTACATCGAGCTGAGCGTAAAGAGCACGATCCACGTGACTTGGAACGCTTCGAGGTGCTCGCGGTCGCCGCCGTAGAACGGATGGAAGATCCCAAAGAGCGCCACGACCTGTGCAAGTGCGTACTTGAACGCGTTTGGGAGGTTCGGCCACCACGCTTTCATGTCGTAGATGCGCCGCAGACTCTGAAGAAAGCGCCACCACTGCTCTCACACACCAGCGCATCACATCAAAGGACGGCAGTGTGAGTCGTTTGGTCATTGCATCAGCCACAAGCAAAGCACCACGGCAACAGAGTCTGACGTACCAGTGGCAGTGCGCAGATGAGCGGCACGACGACGTTGACGTAGTAGATGTTGTTCTGGCAACTGCTCTGCTGCTGCTGCTCGCTGTCAACATGGACCGGGACGCCAAAGACACTGCTGCGTGCGCCGTATCGACCGTCGGGGACGACGTCTTTCTCAAGGAACTCGCTCGTGGCAAAGAAGCACACAGACCAGCAGAGGTCCTGGTTCACTTTCACAATGCTCGTGAGGTAGTCGCCGACAAACGTGTGGAAGAACGTGACGGCGTAGAACGGCGAGCACACGATCTCCATGACTGTCCGGCGCAAGCCGTGCTGCTTCGACCACGTCCGGATGATGTAAAAGTACACCGTGTACGCACACAGCGCGAGTGGGTAGTAGCCGCGATGGAGGATCGCCTCGGGGAAGTACCCGTTCACGACCTTGTAGTAGAGCAAGACGTTCACGAGGAAGACGATCGTCATGTTCGTCGCGTCGCTAAAGACCTCGGCGTACTGCTGCGTGTTGCGCGGGTCGAGCTCAAAGATGTACCGGTAGTTGATCCGCGCCTTGCGCCACACAAAGAGCGACAGACCCACGAGCCAGTGGAGCAGCAGGAGACACCCGATGCTGCGGTACACTGGGTACGCTTTCGTCAACGCGAGGTCAATGATGTGGCGCTCGCGCTCGCTCCGGAACGTCGGGACTACGAGCGAGTCCCAGACGACCCAGACGATCAGGATCAAGCACGACCCGATCTTGATCCCGATGTACATGTGCGACCAGTTGACTGCGTCCTCGCGCTTCGTCAAGAGCGTCGCGAGTGCAACCGACCGATTGCCGTCGCAAAACAAGTCGGCAAACATCTGCTCGACGTCACGCAAGAGGTCGCGACACTGCCGCGCCTCGGCAAACGCGAGGCTCTGCAAGCGCGCACTGTGCTCGCGCCGGAGCGACGGCAGCGACGGAAACAACTTGTCGTGCTTCTTCAAGATCTTGATAAAGCCAGTGTAGTTGAGCAGCGCAAAGTTGTTGAGCAAGTTGAGCAGCCGATGGAGCTCGACGAGCGAGTTCTTGAGCGACTCTTGCGTCGCAAGTGGTGCATTGGGTCGGTACTGCCCGCGCAAGAGCGCGAGCTGGTCCGCAAAGTGCGTCAAGTGTCTGTTGAACGCACGCTCGACTTTGTCGTACTCGAACTCGAGCGCGTCTTCGAATGCAGCAGGCGCAAGCACAAGAGATTGCATCTCTGCAGTCTCGCCGCCGTGCTTGCGCGAGCGTCGTCGCTGCTGGGATTGTTTCTGTGGCTGCTGTTGGTAGTACGCGTCGTAGCCGCTCACCGAGTAGTCTGCGTCGCTTGCGCTGCTCGTGCCCGTGTCAGCGTCGAGCAGCAGCGCAGTCGATGCAGCGGCCGAGAGGTCTGCGTCCACTTGCTGCTGCTTGCGCAACAGACGCTTGAGCCGTGCATAGTCGACGTACTCATGGCGCCACTCGGCAAACATGTTGTCGCGCAAGCGCAAGTAAAAGTTCACCATCGTGCGTTTGAGTGTGTGTGTGCACGCGTGCGCGCAAGCTGCTTGTGTCTTGCTCTTGCTTGTTCTTGTCGAGCGCTTGCGAGCAAGCAAGCGAGTGCTGCTGCTGCGTGTTGCTGGTCGAGCAAGCTCGTTGCGATTGTGAGCAAGATTTTCGTGCCACTCACATACAGAGCGCTCTATTGAAGCCAAGTGGACGATCACAGCGACCAGAGCAGTCACAAGCAGCGCTCGCGCATGTTTGACAACAGCGCACAACGACAACGTGCTGCTGCGCTTGTTGCACATGACTTGCACACACGCACACTTGTTGTCAGCGCTTCACGCTCGCTTGCATTTTCAAACAGACAGCAGCAGCACTGATCAACTACTTGCGCAGCGCTGCGAGCCGCATCGACAGGTCGTCGTGCGACTTCTTCTCCTTTGCAGCCTCTGACGTGGCTGGCAGCTCCGTGCTCACGTGTCCGGCAGAGTCGAGGTCGCCCGCGATCTTGAGGCCGTTCTCGTCTGCGACCATCTGGATGAGACTGTCGACTTGGTCCGCTGGCGTCGTGAGCGACGTGCCGTTGTTCATCGCGCCTTCCATGTACGCTGCCCGCACGTCCATGTCTTCAAAGTGCTTCTCGAACTGGTCCATCGTCTGCGAGATCTTCTCGACGTTCATCGACCCCATGACCGTGTCCATGCCTTTCACGACACCGTTCATGTTCTTCTTGAGCGCACCCATGCTAATCGCAGTCTGCACGCGCGCAGCGACGGCGTCCATGCGCGACGCGAGCTGCAAGTAGCTCAGTGACTGGTTCTTCTCGCGAATCACGTTCTGCGCGTAGATCTTGGCGCCCTCCATGTTGCCCTGCTCGATCGCTTTCTTGAGCTTCGTCTTCTGCACCGCCATGTTCTTGTCGCACTTCTTCGAGTTCCGAATGAGCGTCTTCGCCGTGAAGCGCATGTTAAAGAGCTCGTCCTCGAGCTTGTTCTTGCGCGAGAAGATGTTCATCGTTGCGTGCGTGTGCGTGTGTTGCTTGTGTGTCGTGTCTTGATGCGCGTGCTCGACCTGCTCGGCTTGATGTGCTCGATGTGTTCTCTCGTTCTCTCTCTCTTTGTGTGTGTTTGCCTGCTTGGATCCACAATGTTCGGGACCACGTTCCGAACTCAACCAGTTCGACAATTTAATCTATTGTTTTATATGCTTTGATTCGAATTCAGGAAGCAACCCACCGCCGTGTGTCCAACGCAACAATGAGCTGCAAGAGCTCTGAGGTCGTCGCTTGATCCTCGACGACAGCGCAGTACTTGTGCACATGCTTGCCAGCGTCTGTGCTAGTGCTGCTGTGTGACACATGGACTTGATGTGCTTCAATGCTATCGTGGCTTGGACATCGTCGCTGTCGGCGCAAGTGCTGGTGCTACTTGTCGTAGCGTAATGGCATCGCTGATGAAGCACACAGACAGCTGAACGCGAACGCGAATTGCTGAGAGCGTCAGGCTCAGCGAGATAATGGAGCCGCTGTTGCCGTACAGGTGCATGGCACGTCGCTATTGAGTGACGAGCTCTTAGTCTCGAACAAACTCGCGGAGCTCCAGAAGGCTTATTGGAGCCACCCCGCAGGATCGCTTGATTGATATGCCCACCGTGCTCCAGGGCGGCAGCTCCAGCTCGTGCACGCTCGCGACATCCATCGGCACGACGAGATCGACTACGATCGGGTACACGTTCTACAGCACGACTACGTCTGGCTTGTTCGGGGTCACTTCCATCGCTGGACCTGTGCACACATGGAGTGGAAGGCTGTCGACGTAGACGCCATGACCGCGTCAAAGCGTCAAAGCAACGAGCTGGAGGGATCGACATACACAACATCGACAACTTCGACACTGTCTGCTTCCTCCGCGTGCACGCTCGTCGTTGATGATGACTGTACCAAGAGCGAATGCAGCTCTACTCTGTGCTGCACTACGGACGAATGCGCTCTTGATCGAGCAGCTCCATGCTGCACGCGGCGACAACGAGCTCGGTGTGGACACGAAACTACACGCAACGATCGAGTACTCCGAACATGAACGCTATCGACACAACTCTTGGCGCACCGACGTTGAAAAGGTGCGAGCAAGTGTGTCTCGACTACACTGTCAACAACCGCGCCGTGTGGGTGCTGTGATGAATCATCTTGTTCCTGAAGCAAGAAGCAGAGCGAACACAATCCGACAGTGCAGCTTCTGCTCGCGAATGACGCAAAGTTGCGTGTCATTGAGTGAACCCATTGGACACAAGTACACATCGCAGCAAGATTGTGTAAGGACAGGTTTGATATCGACAAGCAACTAGCGCAAGTGCTGCTTTCAGGTGCTGCTCAACGTCAAAGCGACTGCAGCGGATCGTACTGTGCCGCGCTTCATTGTCAGCAGCATGATCAGTTGCCAGTGCTGGTACTCCTCACGGCATACAGTGCGAACGCCAGTGTTGCGCATGACAAGACGCCATTGCACACGAACGCAACAACATCAGGGTACTGCCACTGGGCTGCTCACACAAGGATTGACCTCGAGGTCGAGCACCGCTCGCTCGCTTGATCGGGCTTGGCGTTGAAGCAGCGCTGAGTGGCTAGGCATCGTGATCAACCGCGTGCTTCGCGTGGCTTATCAGAGACCTCGATCTGCTGCTCCAAGACACGTGTGCATGCAAGATGACGAGCGTCGTCGTCGTCGAGTCGCCAACGAGCTGGAGCTCGAGTACGAATGCTCGTGATCGCGCGAAGCGACACTTGCGCGAGCTGCAAGGTGACATGCGGCCATGTGCTCGACATGTGCTTAGGCATGAAAACGCAATGTATCGACGTGGGCGACGTGGCAAGAGGGCGGACCATGTCGATGAACAGAGAGGACAAGGACAACTTGCAGTCGATTGACCGAGCGGATTGAATGCTCGAGCGCGCTCAAGACGCTGATGAATGATGCACGAGTCGATCAGATGAGCGGCGCCATGTGGCGGTGGTTTGGCTGGTTGTCGGACGCTTGCTCAAGGCGTGAATGCGCGCGCGGTGCGACTGGTGCGCTTGCATGCAGGATCACTGTCGAGCATGTGGCTGCACGTGCATGTGACAGACAAGCAAGCAAGTCTTGAGCAAGTCTTGAGACTTGAGCAACTCACAAGCGACCTTACTTGCTGTCCGATGTGCTGCGTGCATGCACGACTTGTGTGTCTCACACCGGTGCTTTGCGGGCTTGCTCTCTCTCTTGCTCTCGCTTGCTCTCGTGTGTTGGCCAAGGAGATCGCGACTGACAGCTTGTTCTTGCCTCGGTCTTGTCTGGATCGGTTCGTCTTATCCTGCGAGCATGTGTGTGTGTGTTGGCTCGGCAGAGATCGCCGAGAGATCGCAGCAGCTACGAAAATTGCTACAATAGACACCCTTGTTGCTTGAATCAGTAGACAGAACAAATGTGTGATTTTCATCACTATCAAAATGAAGTAATACAGGTAATATCTTGAATAGAGTATGCTTGTTGATTCAATAGGAAATCCAAGTGTATCGCAGGTCGCAATACATTCCGCAAGATGTCGACGAAGAATATAGTACTTGGATGTCTCCTTATTTTTGTCACTATCAAAATTGGACGTCATTCTAAATCGAGCCACTATCCAAGTCTTACAAACATCAAGTCTTTTGAATTGCTCTCGAGGTTTGTATGCTCACTGAATGCGAATCTTCTTGTCCAGAAACGAGCCATGTGCTTGCATTCAGTCGACACTTGCTGTTTGTATCCACATACAGACCTCAAATACAAAGCAAGCACCACGTCGATTCAAGCCCGGCAACTTGAACCGCACGCCGCAGTCTTGTTTCTGTCCGCGGCGCGCCACACACTCACAAGAGAACAACGCACGACCACAAGCGATGAATGCGACGACAGCGACATCAGCAGGACCAACTGCAGCAGCAGGCGCGACACTCGATGCCGCACATGCAGCGCCGTGCACGCATGCAGGAGCAGCAGCAGGAGCAGCGAGCGATCCGCTGAGCGACGACCGCTTCTTCACGAGCGCTCACTTTCCAACACGACGCATCGAGCACAGCTGCAGCATTGACTCTGCGCCGAGCTCCACTCTCACGTCCATCGCCTCCTCTTCGCCCGACCTCTCGCCCACGCGCCGCGCAACCACTGGCACCATGTTTAACGAGCAGGCTCCGCTTGACCGCATCGACGTCATCAACGCGTACCTCCAGGAGCGCACGACAGCGCGTCCGCTCATCGGCGTCGTCTGCGGCTCGGGCCTCGGCGGGCTCTCCAAGTGCCTCCAGAACCCAGACGTCGTCAAGTACGAGGACATCCCGATGTTCCCCAAGTCGACCGTCGAGGGCCACGCCGGCGAGCTCGTCTTTGGTGAGCTCAACGGCATCCAAGTCGTGTGCATGCGCGGTCGCTTCCACAGCTACGAGGGCTACGACATCAAGGAGACGGCGCTCCCGATCCGCGTCATGTACTTGCTCGGCATCAAGTACCTCCTCGTCACGAACGCCGCCGGTGGCCTCAACCCAACGTACAACGTCGGCGACATGATGATCATGAACGACCACCTCAACATGCCAGGTCTTGCTGGCAAGCACCCGCTCGTCGGTCCAAACGACGCGCGCTTTGGCGAGCGCTTCACGCCGCTCGTCAACTGCTACGACAAGGACCTCCAGACGCTCGCGCACCAAGTGGCCGAGAAGCTCTCGCTCACGCACAAGGTGCGCAAGAACGGCGTCTACTGCTTCGTCTCGGGCCCGACGTACGAGACGCCGACCGAGTGCAAGCTCCTGCGTCTCGTCGGTGGTGACGCTGTCGGCATGAGCACGGTGCCAGAAGTGATCGTCGCAGCGCACTGCGGCGTCAAGGTCCTCGGCCTCTCGCTCATTACGAACCGCGTGATCTTCCCAGGCGAAGAGGGCATTGCGCCGTCGCACGAAGAGGTGCTCGAGGCCGTCGTGGCGACGCAGGTCGAGATCGAGACGTACGTGCGTGACCTTATTTATGACATCGGTCACCAGCACGCGGCCAAGACGCAGCAGTAGACAGCAGCATCACGCCCCCATACGCTCCTGCGGCACGCGCAGCAGCAGTAGAGACGACTCTGGTCCGACGCCTTGCGAGCTTCACACATTCGCAACGCGTCGCACCAAGTAATTTAGACTTGACACACTACCCCCATGGCTCTTCCGTCCTTCTCTCTCTCTCTCTCTGTCTTGCTCTGCTGTACATGGCTGTGCCTAGCTGTGTCGGTAGAGCACTTGGTACGAGTAGGAAGACCATGGAGTATCTGGCCATGACTGCGTTTGTGGCTCTAGACTGCTTGGTACAAGTAGGGAGACCCCTCAAAGCATGAAGAGAGAGACCAAGACAAGCGCATTCGTGTTCCATCGCAAGCAACGCGACGCGCGCGCTCAGGACTTGGCCGAGCGCTCAAAGAACTTGATGCAGCCGTCGTAGCTCGCCGTGACGATCAGACCTATGCAGGCGTTCGTGTGGATGTCGTCGCTCGCTTGCAACTTGGACTTGACCATCGCAAACGTACTCGCAGGCGCAAACAGCGCGACGGTCACGATGCCGTTCGGTGGCTCTGCCGCTGCAGTCAGCAACGTGAGAGAGAGCAGCGTCAGTCGCCACTGCAAGAGCTACGGCCCAAAAGGCAGTCGACGGATCGTAGGACGCACCGCAAAAGTACTCGTACGAGGCGTTCCGGTCTTGTTTGCTGTCAGCGAGTGAGCGCACATGACACACGACGTACTCGTGAGCGCCATGCACCATGAGCCATCGAAGCACAAGACGCACCTCGCTTTGTTCCAGACGTAGACCGAGCCGTTCTCCGAGCCGCAGATGACGTAGTCGCCGTCTTGACTGAAGCGGCCTTTGATCTGGAGATGGTCGTTCACGAGGCCCTTGTACTTGCACACGCGCGAGTAGTTGTCGACCGAGAAGAGGCGCATGCGCGAGTCGTTTGTGCTCACCATGAAGCTCTTGCCCTCGGGATCGAACTCAATGCCCGTGACCTTGCGCCCCTTCTTCATCGGTCCGCGGCTATTCCGACACTCGATCTGCGTGTAGTAGTTGAGCTGCTGGTGCGCGTTGACTTGGTAGAAGATGCACTGGCCGTTCAGGAGCCCGACGATCGCGCGCGTGCCGCTAGGGTTGAAGCTCGCGGCGGTGATCATCACGGGCGTCTGGACGTACGACACGACGCAGCCGTCGGGGATGTCCCACACGCGCGCTTTGTTGTCAAAGCAGCCCGAGAGGAAGTACCGGTCCTCCTAGCATTGAGAGAGAGACAGAGGTGGCGTTAGTCTAGACGCTACTACGGCTGTTGTAGTGTACCAGCAGCGCACCTTGGGGTGAAAGTCGACTGCAGGGACGCTGTCAGGGTGTTGAAAGACGTGAAGACAGTCTTCGCGCGAGATGTGCCAGAGCCGCACCGTCTTGTCCATCGACGCCGAGAGGATGAAGTTGCTGCGGCTCCAGGACACATCGACGATCGGCATCGTGTGGCCCTAGCAGCAAGCGTTGTATCGGTTCTGCCATTAGCTGGGAGCGATCTCTTTCAAGGATACGTACTCTGACAGACAGAGAGATCGACGCACCTGGTACGCTTGCTCTGGTTCAGCCTCGAGGATCTGCTTCTCGCCCGAGTCGTGCGACGCAGCCGACGCGCTGCTCTCGTCTGAGCTCAAGACTACTTTCCAGACGCGCAGGATCGCGTCCTGACCGCCAGAGACTAACCGCGCGCCGTCGTGACTGAACTTCATGGTCCAGATCGTGCCGCTGTGGCGCGCGAGCGTCTGTGCGAGAGCGAGCTCCTCGAACTCGCGCTTCTCGCGCTTGGACGAGAACACCTGCGCAGTGGAGCAGGACATTGGTCGGCCATGAGTTCGCCACTCCTTCTCTCGGTCACATGGCGACACTCCAGCCTAACTGATGAAGCAAAGGCCAGTACCTGCACGTGATTGCGCCTCGTTGCTTCGCGCGCTTTGCTCTTGATCGGGAACTTGAGTCGGAGCTTCGTGAGCGACGGACGTCGCGTCTTCGTGCGCTTGCTCTGGTCGCATCAGTCAAGAGTTGGTTAGTCAGACATTTGGAGCAAGTCAGAGGCGGCCAGTGCTCCAGACACACACGTAGACGCACTGTCGTGGGCTCTTGCGGCGGGAGAAAGTCGCTTGGGAAGATCGAGTAGGTGTCGGACGGGAGCTTTGCGAGGTCGCGGATGTCATACACTTCGCCCGTGTCCTGGTTCTTCACGATGTACTTGTGCTCGCTCATGTCGTCGCTGCTCGCTGCTTCGCGGTCGCTCGCGTCGGCAGAAGCAAGAGGCGCGTCCGTGTCGTCTGTGGCGGACTCTGCTCCTGCTGTTGCTATCACTGTCGTCGCCGCTTCTGTGGCTGCTGGCGTCTCGGTTTCGAGTGTGAGGTCCTCTATGTGTACACTGTCCACTGTAGTCGCGTCTACGCCACTCGCACTGCTGCTGTTGCCGGCGTGGCGACTCGCTTCTGCGTCGAGATCCTCCTGCGCGTCGTAGAACTGTAGAGCAAGTGAGAGCGAGACGAGCCACAGATGTGTGAGAGTCATTGACAGCGATGCATGTAGGCATTGTGTACGAGGAAGGAGAGCATCGACGCGCGTACGTCTTCGTCATTCATGAACGTGCTGTCTTCGAGTGCGATCGAGTGACGCGCGCGTCCAGCATCGCTCTCGCTCGCGCGGTCGAGGCCAGATCGACTGAGCGACGATGGTAGCGCGACGGACGGCAAGACATTGCTACTGGTCGATGCTGTAGTTGGACGCTCTGCCTCGGATGCTCGCAGTGCGCTCAAGCCGCCAAGAGGCTTCACCACTGCTGCGGCCGACGGCTCCATGACACCAACAACAGCGCGGTGCCTGTCGCGCTGCTCTCGTCGCTCGTGCTCTTCGTGCTGCGCAGGCTTTCCGAACGAAACGTCGCGACTAATTCACGAGGATGTGCCATACATCAAATAACAGCACAATAGTTTATACTTGTATTTTGTATGTAAATATATGTAGATATCTATGAAAGTTTAATTCGATGATCGATTTGAACAGCTGCTTGACCTGCGTCCTTTCGCGACCCTCACACGGATCTCTTCGAGTCACTCGGTGATTCTCGAGGTCTCTCTCGTAGACGACAAAGGCAACAGCGACGTCGAAGCTCCTTCCTGACCCGCGCGCACACGCAACGCACTCTCTCTTTCGATCAACTACATCGTAGCAACATGACGGGCAGCTTTGCAGCAAACGCGAGCGCTGAGATCGACTTCTTCTCGCTCCACAATCGCAAGAAGAAGCGCATTGACGTCGATATGCTCGACTACAGCTACGTCGAAAAGTGCAGCGACATCGACGAGCTCAAAGGCATCCTCGCGATGCTGCGCTCTGGCAAAGAAGGGCGGTACCCGCACTTGGAGAAGACCACAGAGGACAAGATCCTCTCGCTCTTGCCGTCACGTGAGCGCGAGCGCATCCAGCGCATGCGCTCCGAGCCATCACAGCAAGAGCTCTCAGCTGAGACACAAGAGCTGCTCTCGTGGTCTGAGCAAATGGGCGCAAAGCACGCAGCGCTGCAAGCGACGCACAAGCAAGTGCCTCGGCAGCTCCCACCAGTGCGTGGCGCACAAACGGCTACACCAGCATCAGCGAGCGCTGCGGCGACAACGACACCGACTCAACCGGACAAACAGCCAGCAGTGCGCAAGCCCAAGCAAGCGATCCCAGCCTACGACTTTCGCGCGTGGGAGAAGTACGACGTCGACCAGGCGCTCAGTGCACTCGACGCTGAAGACGAAGAGCGCAAAGCGCAAGCTCGCGCACAGCAGCAAGAGCGCGAGCAGCGCGAACGCGCGCGACGCCAAGAGCTCGCGTCGCTGCCGTCATACATCGACTACGACGCGCTCCCGCCGCACGAGCGTGAAGTGTACGCGCTCTACGAGAAGCACAAAGGCAACGAGAGCTTCAAAGCGAACGAGAACGACGACGCGATCGTGTTCTACACGCGGAGCCTCGCGTTCGACGACACGAACGCCGTCGTGTACGCGAACCGGGCAATGGCGTACCTCCGGATCAAGAGCTTCGCGGCCGCAGAGCAGGATTGCTCGCGCGCGATCTCGCTCGACCCGAGCTACGTCAAAGCCTGGAGCCGCCGCGGCATGACGCGCTTCCGTCGCGGCAAGTACGCCGACGCAGTGCGCGACTTTGAGCACGCGCTGACGCTTGAGCCCGAGAGCAAGGAGCTCGCCAAGCTCCTGGCAAAGACACAAGCCAAGTGGCGCGACGTCGACGGCACTGTCGACTGCGCTAGCTCGAGTGCGGCTACAAGTAGCAGCAGTAGCAGTAACCAGGACACGCACGACGTCACATCGCACGCAGCGAGCAGCGACGACGCAACGCCATCGATGGCTCCGAGCGCTCTAGAGCCAACGCAAGCGCATCCAGAGGTCGACGCGCCAGTGGCGAAGACGTTCATGCGCTTTGCGATCATCGAAGAGAGCGACGCCGAGTCGGACGAAGACGACGACGATGCGTCTCGTGCACAAGACGACGACGACAGCGAAGTGTCGTACCCGCGCTTTGAGATCCTCGAAGACTAGCGCGTGCGTACGTGAGACGCAGAGCGAGCAAGCGAGAGACGAATGGACGATACTTAGCAACGCGTGTATATACGAGAGAGAGAGAGAGAGAGAGTATGAGGAGGTCCTAGTCGAGCGTATGGTGTGTTGTGTAGTGGACGCGCTGCTAGTCGGTCTCCATGTCGGTGGTCTCTGCTGGCGCCGTGCGCACGACGCCGAGGCCTGGCTTCGCAGTCGAGAGGAAGTACGAGCGCGTGTCGCCGAACGAGAGCACGACGGCCTTGACGAGCATGCCGGGCGAGAAGATGTCTTCGATCACGAGCTTGTCAATGTCGTGCGACCGCACGTCTTCGAGCCGAATCGTGCCGGGGAACGACTCCTGGAGCGCAATGTCGCGCACTGCGACGATGTTGACGAGCACTTGGCGCGACGTCACCTTTGTCACGCGGCAGATCACAGCGTCGTTCAGCCGGAGCACTTGCGCAGAGCCAACCGTTCGGCCTGCGCGCTCGACGCGCACTTCGCCGTGCAAGACGCTCCACGTCCCGAGGATCGACGCGAAGATTGCGTCGTTGCGGACGTACGTGCCATGACCGGCGCGGTGCTGCGCGAGCGGCGCGAGGCGCTGCCCAGGCACAGCGACTGAAGTGCTCATCCTTGCTGCTGTCGATGCTGGTCTGTGTCTGTCTGTTGCTGTTGTTTGGCTGCGAGTCGCTATTGTGTTCAATAATACAGTCCATCTCACATATTTTAGCTAGTACAGTCGTAGACACACATTATCGACAATTCGATGTACTGAAGCGTCAAGGTCGCCAGTCACAAGCAGCACGAGCTCCTCGAGCAGCGCATCGACGTCGTGCGCGCAATGGTGCGGCTCAAGACGCGCTACGTGCTCGTCGAGGTCGTCGTGCCGCCTGCGAGCGCACGGAAGCTCGCGCTCCAGAAAGAGGACGTCGCAAACCTCATTCGCGACTCGATCGCGCGCAACTATGGCGACTACGGCGTCGGACTCCTTCAGTACGCATTCCAAGGTAGTCCAACCGACTGTCATCGTGCTATGATCATGCAAACGCTCGCTCACATGCTCGTGTATGTGACAGTGCTCTACTACAACAAACACACGCGCTTTGCCGTCGTGCGCTGCGCACGCGAGCAGTGCAAGCTCGTCGAGTCGTCGCTCGTATTTGTGACCGAGTGCCAGCACCAGGAGCTCCGAGTCCGCGTCGCGCGCGTCTGCGGTACGTCAGTCGCTTTCTTATCATCATGAGCAGCTACGTCAGTGACTGACGTACGTACGTATCAACAGGCTCGAGCCAGTTGTGTCGCGAGCACTTGCTCCAGTTCTCGCTCGAGCGCGCGGACGTCCTGCACCTCAAAGGCGCGTACCCGCTCTTCCCCCGCGAGCTCCAGGACGAGATCGCACTCATTGATCCATAGCAATCGACAACGAGAGAGAGAAGAGAGAGAGCGAGCCCACGTGTGTCTATCGATCGCTCCTTATCTACCACCAGCGCACCAGTCGGTTCATGGAGATGACGATGGCGCCTCGGTCACTCCGTGTGCGCTCTAGTCGATGCTCTTGCCCTGCTGCTCGTACTCGGTCTCGATCTGCGAGCAGAAGAAGTCGACGTCGTCAAAGATCTCGCGCACGTTCTTGCCTGGGACCTCGAGCGTCTGCTTTGAGCCATTGACTATGAGAAGAGAGCGAGCGAGTCGTGAGCGACTGTGTGCCTTGTGTGTGTCTATGATCCGAACGACAGTACGTACTGAAGTCGAGCTTGATCGTCGGCTGCGAGCCAAAGAGCGTCGTCGTGTACGTCACGTCCGCCTTTGGGTTCACTGCGCGCGTCTGTGCGTGCGTGCATCGGCACCAACGACAGCGTGAGTGTATGAGCACAGGAGCATTGCCAGTGTCGCGTGCGATCGAGTGACGGAGTGCACGCACGCACCTTTCCAGCCGTCATCTGGCGGTAGAACTCACTGTCGATAGCATGCGTACAGACACACAGACACACACAGGCAGGATGCGCATCAGCAGCAGCAGTAGCGCATCGAGTGCGTGATGATGACCGCCACGACTCGCAGTGATGGCACCGCTTTCACTACGCGACGACGCATCGCAGCACAAAGAACAGAGAGTGGGAGACGCACCATGCGCCAGTCGCGCGCGTGTCGAAGCTCGAGAACGAGATCTTCGCGGTCTTGAGGAAGCGGATCGTGTTCTTCGCCGCCATCGTCACTGCTCTCGTCTCTCGCTCGCGCCGTCCTGTCCGTCAGTCGTAATGAGCACCACGAGCTCCAAGTCCAAATTTCGTACTTTATCGAAATATTAGTGTACTACACATCTAACGCAGGATCGACTTGGCGCTCAAGACCTCACGAAGCGAACGCTCGTCAAGTGCCTCTCGTGCCTCTCGTTCATCACTCGGAGTACGCGTTCGCTCTGCTCTCTTCTCACACTTTGACCCACATCCATCGACACCTCTATCCATGCAGTCGACTCGCATGACTCTCGGTTTGAACGACTACGACTCTGTCATTATCTGACGGCTAGTCTGATCAACAAGCAACACCGTTCACACGAACTCGCAGGAGCTCACAGGAGCTCTACTCTCTCTCACATGTTCGTCTCTTGTGTGCGACTACAGCTACTTCAGAGCTCCAGGTCGATCCACGTTACTCAAGTGCATGCTGCTTGAGCGCGCGTTGATACCTGTTGCTGCGGTTGTGGAGTCCCAGATCGCCGCGCTTGCACCGACCCGAAGCGATCCTGGTGCTGGTTGAGCGCCAGTGCGTCATGCACTTGGATCACGCGCACAATGCGACTCAAGCCGCCAGTCGAGTACAGCGTCATGCTGTTTGTGCGACTCAGTAGCCGCTCGCGCAGATCAGAGGAGACTGGCAACGCGTCGGTGCTGCCGCTCAGGAGGAACCTCGCGACCTTGTCGCGCGTGATGTCGTGCGTCGGTGGGAGCTCTTCGTGCGACAACGCCGATGGGAATGGCGTTCGTCTGCTTGGCACAGTCGGCGCAGGT
Source organism: Pythium guiyangense (assembly GCA_003730235.1). Classification (NCBI taxonomy): domain Eukaryota; phylum Oomycota; class Peronosporomycetes; order Pythiales; family Pythiaceae; genus Pythium; species Pythium guiyangense. The sequence continues at coordinate 114,495 of QXDM01000131.1, forward strand.
ATGGCAGAGGGATTGCTGTTGTTTTGACTAGCACTGGTTGTGAGTGGCAATGTCACCGGCGATGGTACTGCCGGAGGAGGAGGACTGGAGCGACTTCCTGGACTTGGTTGGTCGGACAACAGCGTTGGTGGCAGACTAGGCGACTTGCTTACGATCATTGGCAGTCTGGCTGGCTCACGCGCGCCCACGTCGATCGGCACAACGCGTGGCGCGACGTGCGAGTTGATAAAGTCGTGGATCGCCGCGACGCGCGTGTAGAGCCCTGGGATCCCAGCTCGTCCGCAGCCAAAGCCGGCGCTCACGAGTCCGACCAAGACAGCGTCGACGCCGTTTGGGTAGACGATGAGTGGACTCCCCGAGTCGCCCACGCACGCGTCTCGGTCCCCTCCTCCGCCAGCACAGAGCACACTGTCGTCTACGTCTGGCACAGTGGCTCGACACTTGCCACGCGACCAGAGCGAAATCGGCATCCCCATCTCGTCGTTCCTAGTGGCGCTCGCGAGCGTCGAGCTGCCGATGTACGCGAGCTCGGCTTGTGCGCCGTCTTTGAAGTCCCAAGTGTCGTTCGTCGCCATGGCGATTGGAATCGGAGTGTGGTGCGCTGGCGCCGCGAGCTCCAGGACCGCTGCGTCGAACGAGTAGGTGTTCAGCGATCCAAACCCGTTGTGGCTCCAGATGCGACCGACGGCGATCGTCTCGCTTCGCGCGTGTCGCCAATGCCCATGCTAACCCAGTTCACGAGCTTGCCGGACACACAGTGCGCCGCTGTGAGCACGAAGTGCGGTGCAATGAGCGCGCCGCCGCAGAAGCTCTGTCCGTTCTTCTTCAGCCGAAGCTCTGCGACGAAGGTGTTGCCTGTCGCCGATGGCTCTTGATGACTGGTATGGTGACCGGCCCACTGGTGTCCGAAGACGAGCGTGTTGATAAAGTTGGCGGCTCCAGCGATGCTCACGTACGTGTCGCTGCGCGGGCCATTGCCATCCGCTGGACCGACTTGGAGACCGAGCAGCACGACTTGGCCGTCCAAGAGCCCCATGAGCGCATTGCTCCGTGGGTTGTAGTCTCCGTGTGTGTAGTCGGCTGTTCTGGACTACAAGACTTCAACCGCAACCAGATGCTTGCAGCTGGAAGTTCAACGCCAAGTTCGGCTCGAGGAGGCTAGCACTCACCTGAGTAGGTGGAAGCCGATCGTACGAGTAGAACGTAGCGCGAGCGTCTAGCAACTCACTTCTGCATTTGCAACCAACACACAACGCAGAACTTCCTACAAAGTTAACTTTAGTCCAGAGGGACCGCAAGCAAGACCACGACGACTCCACGTGAACCATGAACGCCGCCGCGCAGTACGATGCCGATGGTGACGCCGCTGGCGCTCAAGTCCACGCGCACGGCGTCGCTGCCGATCGGCAGGTCAAACGGCGCGAGCACCGCGAGCGCTTGCATCTGTAGCGCCTTCGACAACGTGATGATCGCGAGGTCGTACCGAAGCGCCTGCGGATCGCCACGCCGGTACAATGGATGCACTACTGTCTCGTTGGAGACGATGCCCACGACTCCAGCGCTTGGGCCAGCGCCGTACCTGACGTCTGATATCGTGTGGCGCTCGACGCAAGACGCAGTCGTGAGCACATGCCATGCCCAACGAGCACGCCGCCGCAGTCCGCGACCTCGCCAGACGCGGTGAGGAACTGAACTGCGGCGCGAGTGTACGCTGTGTCGCCTTGTGTGACGTCGTCTTGGCTCCAGAGCTTCGTCATCGCACGCACGAACCTCTTCTGCGCTGACGCGTCCACCCGATGGAACAGCGTGCGCACGCTGTCGTCTTGATCGAGGGTGGCCGCCGCGACGCTCCTGCCGAGTGCCGAGCCGTTTTCATCAAGTGCAAAGCCCATGCGAAGCGGCGTACTGCGCGTCGATGCGTTGACTCCAGAGAACGTCGCGCGCACGCACCGGAGGCTCGCAGACGCAACTGTGTCGTTCAGCGAGCATGCGCTGCCTACGCCAGCATACGACGCACCAGGATCTTCAGGGAGACCGCTCCAGAGCAGTGCCGGGTCGAGGAACGCGACTGACAAAGCCGAGCGTGCCACTGCGCCTGGTAGTCGCTCGAGCTCGATCAGCGCAAGGTTGCTGCGGAATGGCGTTGTGTCTGGCGGTAGTCCTACCGCAGCGCGGTACTGCTCCTCGCACATGAGCCGCGCCACTGGGACGTTGTCGTCGGCGAACGACATGCCCCAGTTCGACATCGAGCGGTACGCCGCGCCGATCCAGTCGCAGTTCGTGAGCAAGAAAGTTGGGGCGATCCAGACTGCGGCGATCGACGCCATCGACGCGTTGCCACGCCGCGAGAGGTGTGCGAATGGGAACGGGAGCGCTGCGGCGAGGAGGTCGTCTGGGATGACTGAGCTGCTCGCGAACGCGTCTGGCGCATGCGCTGCGACAACAGACTCGACAAAGCTCCGAGCTACGGCGGCGCGCGCAAAGACAGAGGGCGGCGATCCGTCAGCGAGCTGGAAGCCCAAGAACGAGACTCGGTCTTGCCACACTCCAACGAGAGCTATCCTGCTGGCGTCCGCCGGAGGGTCGCTGTCATCGCCTTCAAACGTATTGCGCACACAGAGGAGCGTCGCTGACGTCTCGCCAGTCACGGGATCCACGCACAGCGCGTCGCCGGCGATTGCACTTGCGCAGTCACCGTAGAACGCGCTCAAGTCGATGCGTGCGACTTGGTCCTTAGCTGTGAGCGCCGTCGCCTCGACGTCGATCACATAAGAGGCTGGGAGCGGCGACTCAAGCGTCAGGACTGCAAAGTCGTACTCCAGACGCGACGCGCTGTGCAGCGGATGGAGTGCAGTCTTGTCTGGCAGTACGTCAGCGCCACGCACCGCATCACCGACACCGTGTATCAAGGACGAGATCTCGTTGTTCAGGACGCACGACGCTGTCGTCAGGACGTGCGCTGGCGCCACGAGCACGCCGCCGCACGGAAGGAACCCGACTTCTTGGCTGACCAACTGCAATACTGCGCGACGGAGCTTGATGCGCTCAGGCTGGTACGCGTTGTCGAACTCCCACACGAACCCCAGGCGCTTCGTCGACACCAGGTGTGTAAACATGACCGAGTGCGGCAACCCTGGCGCCGTTCCTTCCGCGGGTGGAGGCGGTGGCGGTGGAACTGCGAGTCCCACGAGCTTGCCGTCAAAGAACACAAAGCCCATGCGGTCGCTGCTGGCGGTCGTACGCGTACTGGTGCCGTTCGGCTCGGCTTGGAGACAGAGCGGACCTTCTGCGCTCGCCGTGTCGAGGCCGCACTGCTCCAGTGGCTTGAGATGGAACGCAGGACTCGCTGGCGTAGGCGGCGGTGGCTCGAGCGAGCGCACAGGGTCGAAGAACGCCACTTGGAACGGAACGGCGCGCATCTGCGACACGGAGAGTGGGAACCGAAGGAGCACGACGCCGTCTCGAATGTACGGCCGCTCGAGCTTGATGAGCACGAGCTCGCACGACAGACAATCTGGAGTCCAGTTGGTGCTCTCGACCTCGAGCAACTCGACTGCGATCGAATCGTCCTCGAACTGCACCATCCAGCCCGTCGCGTCGCGGCTCTCGTCTTCAGTCCACGCGGCGCTCGTGACCAAGAACATCGGCGTGAACAGGATCGCAAGGACCAACGCCATCGGCATGGACTCGCGACGCGTCAGGTACGAGAACGGGTACTGAATCGCTGGTGGCACGACGTCGCGTGGGACGCTGCTGTTGTCGCCACTTGCGCTCGCATTCGAGTCCGATCTAGCGGCAGGCCACTGACTGCTCGTGCTCGCGCCAACGACTGGCGACGAAGTGTCTAGCATCTTTGAACCGGAGCCGGAGCTAGAGTTGGATGGCACCGAGATCACCGGCAAAGGCACGAATGTGGTGGCGTTCACGACTGGCGACGAGCTGCTTGTGACTGAGGTGTTGAGAGGAGACGGCGATGACACTGAGCTGGCCGGTGCTGAGCGGGTCGGTGCTGGTGGTTCGCTCGTGAGATGCGAGGGACTTGGTGCTGGAGCGACAGTGAGAGGACTCGATGGAGGAGGAGCCGATGTTCTGGCAGGCGCTGCAGACAATCAGCAGGAGACACGCCAGACACAGTGCGAGTCGAGACTCTCAGTTCGAGAGATAGAGACGCACCGCCATCACCACCGAGCGCTTGATCCACGACGACGGCCGAGACGAGGAAGACGCGACTGCCACTCGCGCTGCACGGCGAGCGCGCTGTGACAAAGCCGACCGCGTACTCTGCGTCGCGTTGCTGGAGCGTCACGAGCTCAGTAGTGTCTGTATGAAGACCTGCACCAAGTGGTTCGCTGCCTTGCTGCGCGCGCTGGCACTCGGCAACGCTCTGCCACTCTCTCTTGGCGCACAGCGTGGTGCCTCGACTGTGCTGCGCAAGTGTCTTGGCGGCGATTGCGTCACACTCGCTCGCCGCAACCGCGCGGAGCTCGGACTGCGCGAGCGCAACATATGCACCAGGAGAGCGGTGATCAGAAATCGATGGTGCGATCTGTTGCTTGAGTGTGTAGCGCACTATGCGTTGCGCTTGATCGCTTGTCGAGGCAGTAGTCGGGACGTCAAAGATGATGCTGGAGCTGAGCTTCGCGCGCGGATCGAGGAGCGTTGCGACCGTGACCGAGGCGTCGACAGCGACACCGTCGTTTGTGCAGAGAGCTTGCTCACGGAGCGCGAACGACGAGGCATCTACAGTCACTGGCGCCTGATCAGCGCCGATCGGCACGATACGTGCACTCGAGTCGCTCGCACATGATACAGTCGTGACGACCGAGCGCTGGTCTGGGAGAAGGAACCCGAGGCAAAACAGCGCGGCGTTGTCCGCCCGCGTTGATGGAGCGGCTGCTGGCAAAGGTGGCGGCGCTGGCGCGCGCACAGCTGAAGTTGTGTTCGTGCTCGTGTCATTCGCAGCCGCTAGCGCCGATGCGCACCGACAACTGCCGCTTGACACAGCGGCGGCGAGCACAAGCGTGCAGAGCCATCGCCGCCACCAGCGCTTCGTCGCAGAGACCATCACAACGGCGTGCACGCAGCCGAGCAAATGGACGAGTGGTGCGAGGAGCTTCAGCGAGTGAGTGAGTGCGCATTCGCCCTCGACCGGATCCGCGATGCTCAGCCACTTCAGCACATCGGCGTCGCTGCCATTGCCACAACGGTGCCCACTGCTGTGCCAAGTTGACTCGTCCACAAGGCTTCGCCTCGTCATTGCTCGCGCGTCGGTCTAAGTCACACGTCGAGAGGTCGCGAGAGCGGTGTCCTGCAGTCAACCTGAAGCACTCGTGTGTCCGTCAGAGTCACGCTTGAGCCTTCTGTAGTCGAGCCGGAGCACATGCGTCTTGCTGGTGGCAGCGACCTTGTCAAGGTGCAGATCGAAGACTACCGTATATCGAGGATTCACGATGCTAAGGCTGTCAAACAGACGTGCTCCAAGTCCGAGGACGCTCTCGCGAGCTCCAACGATGCCTCGCATACACTCGATCAAGATGCACAAGCTCCATTTCTCAGGATCGCAGTCTCTCACGTGCGCTGGCTCTGGACCTTCTTTTGAAGCTTCCAGAGCTCGTACGCCACCTCGGGTGCGCTCGGTCGGTCCGCTGCCTTGAACGCAAAGCATCGCATCGCAAGCTGCGCAATCGGAAGCGGACACGACGCGCTCAGCGTCGGCACGAGCTCGCCTGCTGCCACGCGCTGGAGGATCGCGACGTCCGCAAACTGTTTGCTGCTCGCGCCGCCGCGCGTGTCGCTGTACGGGATCGCGTGCGTGTCGAGCTCCGAGAGCAGGACGCCGAACGAAAAGATGTCGGCCGGCGCGCCGTAGTTCGTGTCGCCGGCGATGACTTCGGGTGCGAGCCAGCGACTCGTGCCGATGCCGACGGTCATCGTGTTTTGCACGCTCTGGTACCGCGAGATGCCAAAGTCTGTGAGCTTGGCGAGCACGCTCACATCATTGCCTCTCGACGCGACACCCTGGAGCAAGACGTTGCGCGACTTGAGGTCCCGGTGCACGAGCGCCGGACTGAACGAGTGCACGTACACGAGCGCCTCGGCGACGTCGATCGCGATCTGGAGCTTCTCGGCCGTCCACTGCCGCGGCACGTGCGGGTCCACGAGGTACGTGCGCAAGTCGCCGCGGTCCATGTACTCGAACAGAGCTTGCAGGTCGGACTCGCGGATCCACGCCACGCCCTTGAGCTCGACGATGCTCGGGTGCGAGAGCGTCGCCACGAGCTTGATCTCGCTCACAAAGTCCTGCGTGCGCTGCCGACTCACGTCACTCGCGCGCAGACGCTTCGACGCCATGAGCTCCGCGCCGCGAAAGCGCACGAGCCAGACGTCTGCGAACGCGCCACTGCCGAGCTTCTCCATGTCTTGGACGTCGTTCGCATCGACACGGAGCGACTGGAGCTCGGCGTCGTTCCAGAGCCCAACGCTGCTGTCCTGGCTCCCGTCTTTGCTGCGGCGATGGTACTGCTCCGAGTCGTTGATCGTGCCGTACTCGGTGTCGTCTTTGGCCTTTGCGGTCGCCTTGCGGCGTTTCCGGAGGAGCACAATGAGGCACATGAGGAGCAGCAGCAGCACGACGCCACTGCCGATCGCAAGCGGGAGCAAGAGCTTTGGCTCCGGCTCGGGCGTTGGTGATGGCGTCGGTGCAGGCGTTGGTTCAGACGTCGGCGCAGGCGTCACGATCCAGCTTGGCAAGGGCGCGACGATGCGCGGACCGAGGATCGTCGCCGTGTCCTTCACGCCTGTGATGCAGACCGTGTAGCCGTGCTTGCCAAAGTTGAACTGCTGACTCTCGGCGCAGTCGGTCTTGAGACTCGTCGTCGAGATGTAGAAGTCAGTGAGGGTGTTGATGAAGCTCGCCTGTGCGCTCGTGAACGCCACGTCTTTCATCTTTGGGTTGCTCCGGACGTCCCTGAGCAGTGATCAAGACAACACGAGGCGGCGATCGTGAGGACGCCACGCGCTTTGTGCCCTTTAGTAGCAAGCAGTACGTACAGATTCTTGAGGTTCGCGTGGCTAAAGATCACGGACGGGAACGCGGTCAAGCTGTTCCCATACAAGTCCCTGTACACACACACACATGAATGGCCAAGCGCGCAAGTGAGGACAGCGTCGCGTGTCGTGGGAACAACCGAGTGGTCATACGCACAGGTCCTCGAGACTCGGGATGTAGGCTTCGAACGTCACCAAGTTGTTGTTTAGCAGCGACCTGAACCGCGACAGCCACCGCGTCAGTGCAACAGTAGGCACTGGCGACCAAGAGAGCGACGTAGGACGCACAGGATCTTGATGCTCGCGACGGCGTGCGACTGGTTGAACGTCGTGATGACGTTGGCACCGAGGTACCTAGCGCCGCACAGTGTGAGCGCACGCTGGCGAACCCAAGAGGAGCAGCAGTCGCTAGCGTCACGTACAGCGTCTTGAGGAGCTTGTGGCTTGCGAGCACTGTCGGCACTGACGCGAGGCGGTTGTTCTCAATGTTCCTGTCCGTCGAGCGGCCGCACGTACGCGTGAGAGCAAGCAGTTGCGCAGACAAGTCGTGTCTTCACAGAGTCCACGTACAGGAACTCGAGCATCGGGTACACGGCCGTGAAGCTCGTGAGCTTGTTCACTGCCAAGCGCCTAGCGATCCACACACACACACACACACACGCATCGTCAGCGACGCTTCATGAGCGATGGAGGCACACGACGCGCTCGTACAGCTCGGTCAGATCGGGCACGACGTTGGCTGGCGTCACGCGCTCGATGTTGTTGTACGATATCGCACTGGGGCATCCGTACGACGGCGTTAGGTGACTGCTCCAGTGGCAACAGCAGACACAAGAGACTAACAGACGCACAGGCTCCGGAGCAGCTTGAGCTTCGCGACGCCAGATGGGACGTGGGCGAGCGCCGTGTTGGGCATGCTGAGCGTCTGGAGACTGCTCGGGAGGTTCGCAACGATGTCGTCGGCCGCGCTCGAGAGGTTCAGGTTCGCGAGCGCAAAGTACGTCACTTGCGCCTGCGTCGCGATGACCTTTGGATCGACGTGTGCGTTCACGACGAAGCCCTTGGCGACGCCTTGCGAGTGGCTCCCGCCTCGGATCACGCTATGACGTGTAAGCTGGACGTTAGTCGCACTGGAGAGACTCGCGCGGTTCGTTTACACAAGCGCGTACGTACACAGACGTCGTGGTCTTGGGGAGATCGAGCGGCGCGATGCTCGTGACGTCGTCGTTGCTCGCCCACGGGTTCGTGTTGAGTGCCCACGTGCCGTTCAGCACTTCGTACGACGGGAGGTTCGCGCGGTTGAGCGACGCGTTCGTCGCAGCGTCGAACGGGATGTAGAAGCTGAATGCTGTTGTCATGGACGCAAAGCACCGGCAGCCCGTGCTGCTGCTGTTCGTTGCGTCTGGTGCGAGACACGGCTGGTAGCTCGCGCACGCGCCGTCGCACGCAAACGTGAGCGTGTTGAGCGGCACGGACGGACACGACTTGGTCGACGTGCGCGCGCTCGTGGTCACGTTGTCAGTTGCTGCAAGTGTGTGAGGAGGCACGAGCGCCATGGCGAGCGCTAGCACGAGCGCTGCTACGCGTCGCTGCATGGCGATGGATCGATCGAGACGCGCTGTCGAGCGCTTGTGCTTTTGTCGTCGCGCGCAGATGTGCGAATGACGAAGCGAGTGTGCGTGCTCGTTGCTGCATGCTGCTGCTGTGGTGGCGTCGTCGAGCTGTGCGTGCAGATGAGGTATGAAGGAGCGAGTAGGTGCGTCCAGTGCATTGGGTTCACAACAGACAAAAGTCGCCTGTATACTTGGTCATGTTGCCAGTTTATGCTTGACGCTCAAGACGTGCATGTGGTTCGGGCGTCGCGTCGACATCCTCGTGCTCGAGAGCGCTGTGCCACCACCGAGCGACTAACGCGCGATTAACGCATGTACCGAGAGGTCACACACACACACGACACGAGCCGACGAGCGCGTTGCCAGCTCGTCCAGAGCAGTGTGAATGCCGTCGAGTAGCGACGCTACTTCTTCTTGTGCGAGCAAGACATCGGAAGCTCGCTCAAAGACGCAGCGCCACACTCCAGAACCGCTGAAGACAACACAACACAGATGGATGCCTATTTGCCAGAGAGCAAGCATTCCATGAAGTGCAAAGCGCTTGCTCCATGCATCGACACGATCAAGTGAGGCAGACCGATTCTACGTCGGGACTCGAGATCGAAGACACCTGCTGCGCGCGCCAGCAAGATCTACACACGATCATGATCAAAGCGACTCGTGCAGAGCCAAACTGAATGAGCAACTCGCGTCCTGCGCCATCGGCGTCGTCAATGCACACTGTTGCTCTGCTCGTCTCACCCCACCCTTGGTGTTGGTGAGCTCTCGCTCACTCTCCTTCGCTCACACACTCACACTCGCTCTCTCAATCGTTCAGCCTCTCGTCGGTCTCTCAATCTCTCGCCAGACATTTGTCAGATGTACAAGCTCCCGAGACTCTTGCGCAGTGTCCGCAGTGCGTACGCCACCTCCGGCGCGCTCGGTCGGTCCGCTGCCTTGAACGCAAAGCACCGCGTCGCGAGCTCGGCGATGCTCGACGGACACGACGCGCTCAGCGTCGGCACGAGCTCGCCTGCTGCCACGCGCTGGAGGATCGCGACGTCTGCGAACTGGTGCTTGTGGTGATGGTTGCTGCTGCTGTTGCTGTCGCCACCTGCGCCGCGCATGTCGCTGTACGGGATCGCGTGCGTGTCGAGCTCCGAGAGCAGGACGCCGAACGAAAAGATGTCGGCCGGCGCGCCGTAGTTCGTGTCGCCGGCGATGACTTCGGGCGCGAGCCAGCGACTCGTGCCGACGCCGGCGGTCATCGTGTTCTCTTGACTCTGGTACCGCGAGACGCCAAAGTCCGTGAGCTTGGCTCGGATGACAATGTCGCTTGTGCCGCGATCACCACTTGGACCTTGGCCACCACCACCAACGTTATTGCCATTGGCATCGCCACCACCGCACACACCCGACGACACGCTCTGGAGCAAGACGTTGCGCGACTTGAGGTCCCGGTGCACGAGCGCCGGACTGAACGAGTGCACGTACACGAGCGCCTCGGCGACGTCGATCGCGATCTGGAGCTTCTCGGCCGTCCACTGCCGCGGCACGTGCGGGTCCACGAGGTACGTGCGCAAGTCGCCGCGGTCCATGTACTCGAACAGAGCTTGCAGGTCGGACTCGCGGATCCACGCCACGCCCTTGAGCTCGACGATGCTCGGGTGCGAGAGCGTCGCCACGAGCTTGATCTCGCTCACAAAGTCCTGCGTGCGCTGCCGACTCACGTCACTCGCGCGCAGACGCTTCGACGCCATGAGCTCCGTGCCGCGAAAGCGCACGAGCCAGACGTCTGCGAACGCGCCGCTGCCGAGTTTCTCAATGTCTTGGACGTCGCTCGCGTCGACGCGGAACGACAGGATGTCGGCGTCGTCGTAGAGCGACACAACGCCACCTTTTCCGCGTCGTTGGATCTGAGCCGAGTCGGTGAACGTGCTGTACTCGCTCTCCTCTTTGCGCTTTGCGTGTCGTCGCTTTCGCACCAAGACGACAGCGATGCCAACGAAAAGCAGAAGTGCGACGCCACTGCCGATCGCGATTGGTACCACTGGCGTTGGCTTTGGCGTCGGCGACGGCGTCGGCGCTGGAGATGGTGGTGCTGGCGTCGGAGCTGGCTCTGAGACCCACGTCGGCACTGGTGCAACGAATCGCGGTCCGAGGATGACGGCTTCGTCCTTCTTGCCCGTGATGCAGACTGTAATGCCGTGCTCCTTGAACGTGTGCTTCTGCTCTCGTGCGCAGGTCATTAGCAAGCTCGCGCTCGAGATCGAGAACTCGGTCAGCGCATTGATGAAGCTCGCTTGCTCGCTCGTGAGCGTGACGTCGACCAGCTTCGGGTTGTCACCCATATCGCTAGTGCAAGGGTCACGAGAACAGCCTGAGCGTCAACTCAACCTGAGCACATACTCACACCACCAAGCACTATGAACCGCACAGAGAGGCGAACTCGCGCGCGGACGTACAGCTCCGAGAGGTTCGCATGACTGAAGATCGCGGTTGGGAACGCAGTCAAGCTGTTCCCACGCAAGTCCCTACACGCACAGTCAGTCGCATAGGGCGTGAGCGTCAACGTCAGCAAGCTTGAGTGCGACTGAGAGAGCAGTTGCGTCAGAGGTGTGCGCTCCGATGCGCAAGCGCCGAGTAGCTTGAACGCACAGTTCCTCGAGACTCGGGATGTACGCTTCAAAGGACGCGACGCTGTTGTTCACTAGTTCACTGAGCAACCACAGACAGAACGCAACATCGTGAGCCAACAACGTGTCATTCACAGCTATGGCCGTAAGCACATCGCGCAGACGCACAGGTGCTTAATGCTCGGCGTCACTTGCGACTGCTTGACGGCCGTGATCGCGTTGCCACTGAGGTACCTAGTCGACCACGCACGCAGTGGCAAGTAAGCACGCACAACGCACACGATCACAACCCTCACATACCCGCCGACGTGCGTCCTCCACGTACAGATTCTTGAGTACCGAGTGCTTTGCGATCACATCTGGGACGGACCTGAGGTTGTTGCGGCTGAGATCGCTGTGGTTTGTGAGCACGTGACGAAGACCAGTCGTGAGCGTCAGTGCGGATGAGACGTCAACGCTCATTCGAGAGCCATTGCTGCGCAAGGCGTTGAAGTACGTACAGGAACTCAAGCCGGGGGTAGACTGCTGTGAAGCTTGTGATCTTGTTGACTGCGGCATGCCTGGTCAGCGAGCACACGACGCACTCGCCGTCAAGACCGTGCAGGAGTCAATGAATGCGAGGCACAGCCACGTACAAGCTCTCAAGAGTCGCGATCGCGTGGTCTGGCGTAATGCGATCGAGGTTGTTGTCGCCGAGATACCTGCATTGGCGGTCAAGTACCGACGCATGCAGACGTGAGCGTAGTGCCGTTGTCCAAAGCTCTGACAGATGCAGAGTCGACGAGAGCGGAGCTCGTACAGCGTCCGAAGGTACTTGAGCTTGGTGAGCCCTGTTGGGAACTCGGTGAGCATGATGCTGACGAATACGATCGTGAGCATCTCTTCTGGCAAGTTCGCCGCGATGCTGTTGACTGCGGCGCTTGTGAGGTTCAAGTTCACGAGACGGAGACTTGTGACGTGATACTCCGTTTCAAGGATCGTCGGATCGATCTCGACCGTCGCGACTCCGACCACGGTGTTGACGTCGCCGCCTCGAATCGATCTGTCCAAGCCGCAAGCGTCGGTAAGTACACGCAGAGCAACGCCACGAACTCGCGTTGTAGCATGTGTGTGAGTACAAGCGCATCAACGCATCGGTGACAAAACGTACACAGTGGAGGTGGTGGAAGGCAGATAGAGTGGCGCGATCTTTGTGACCTCGTCGTTGCTCGCCCACACACGCTGGCGCGTATCGCGCTTGAGCGACGCACTCGTTGCGGCGTCAAACGGAATGTACAGCGTGAACTCCGTTGCCGTGGCCGAGTTCAAGAAGCACCGACACCCTGTGCTGCTGCTGTTGCTTGCGTCCGCTGCGAGGCACGGTTCGTACTTCGCGCAGGCGTCGCCACACGCGAACGTGAATGTGCCTCGCGGCGCGGACGGACACGCCTCGGTTGCTGTGATCGCGCTCGTATCACTCGCTACGTGCGATACGAGCGATAACGCGAGCAGCGCTGTCAGTGCTACTGCTGCTCGTCGCTGCATGATCGATCGAGAGCGGGAGAGCTCGACGTCGGTAGCTGCTCGCAAATCTGAAAGTGTCTTTGAGCAACGCACTTGCCAAACCGAATCGGCACTCAGCCATTTGTTCGGTTGAAACAAAAGAGACGCAGCAAGCGGTTCAGCAAGAATGAATGCCAGAGTCTATGCTTGAAGACGTGCATGTGGTTCGGGCGTCGCGTCGACATCCTCGTGCTCGAGAGCGCTGTGCCACCACCGAGCGACTAACGCGCGATTAACGCATGTACCGAGAGGTCACACACACACACGACACGAGCCGACGAGCGCGTTGCCAGCTCGTCCAGAGCAGTGTGAATGCCGTCGAGTAGCGACGCTACTTCTTCTTGTGCGAGCAAGACATCGGAAGCTCGCTCAAAGACGCAGCGCCACACTCCAGAACCGCTGAAGACAACACAACACAGATGGATGCCTATTTGCCAGAGAGCAAGCATTCCATGAAGTGCAAAGCGCTTGCTCCATGCATCGACACGATCAAGTGAGGCAGACCGATTCTACGTCGGGACTCGAGATCGAAGACACCTGCTGCGCGCGCCAGCAAGATCTACACACGATCATGATCAAAGCGACTCGTGCAGAGCCAAACTGAATGAGCAACTCGCGTCCTGCGCCATCGGCGTCGTCAATGCACACTGTTGCTCTGCTCGTCTCACCCCACCCTTGGTGTTGGTGAGCTCTCGCTCACTCTCCTTCGCTCACACACTCACACTCGCTCTCTCAATCGTTCAGCCTCTCGTCGGTCTCTCAATCTCTCGCCAGACATTTGTCAGATGTACAAGCTCCCGAGACTCTTGCGCAGTGTCCGCAGTGCGTACGCCACCTCCGGCGCGCTCGGTCGGTCCGCTGCCTTGAACGCAAAGCACCGCGTCGCGAGCTCGGCGATGCTCGACGGACACGACGCGCTCAGCGTCGGCACGAGCTCGCCTGCTGCCACGCGCTGGAGGATCGCGACGTCTGCGAACTGGTGCTTGTGGTGATGGTTGCTGCTGCTGTTGCTGTCGCCACCTGCGCCGCGCATGTCGCTGTACGGGATCGCGTGCGTGTCGAGCTCCGAGAGCAGGACGCCGAACGAAAAGATGTCGGCCGGCGCGCCGTAGTTCGTGTCGCCGGCGATGACTTCGGGCGCGAGCCAGCGACTCGTGCCGACGCCGGCGGTCATCGTGTTCTCTTGACTCTGGTACCGCGAGACGCCAAAGTCCGTGAGCTTGGCTCGGATGACAATGTCGCTTGTGCCGCGATCACCACTTGGACCTTGGCCACCACCACCAACGTTATTGCCATTGGCATCGCCACCACCGCACACACCCGACGACACGCTCTGGAGCAAGACGTTGCGCGACTTGAGGTCCCGGTGCACGAGCGCCGGACTGAACGAGTGCACGTACACGAGCGCCTCGGCGACGTCGATCGCGATCTGGAGCTTCTCGGCCGTCCACTGCCGCGGCACGTGCGGGTCCACGAGGTACGTGCGCAAGTCGCCGCGGTCCATGTACTCGAACAGAGCTTGCAGGTCGGACTCGCGGATCCACGCCACGCCCTTGAGCTCGACGATGCTCGGGTGCGAGAGCGTCGCCACGAGCTTGATCTCGCTCACAAAGTCCTGCGTGCGCTGCCGACTCACGTCACTCGCGCGCAGACGCTTCGACGCCATGAGCTCCGTGCCGCGAAAGCGCACGAGCCAGACGTCTGCGAACGCGCCACTGCCGAGCTTCTCCATGTCTTGGACGTCGTTCGCATCGACACGGAGCGACTGGAGCTCGGCGTCGTTCCAGATCCCGATGTGGCCGTCGTGGCTGCTGTCTTTGCCACGGCGTTTGTTATGAGCCGAGTCGGTGATGGTGCTGTACTCGCTCTCCTCTTTGCGCTTTGCGTGTCGTCGCTTTTGCCAATCGCGATCGGCACGACCAACAACTCCAAGAGGTGAACGGTTGACTCGTGTTCAGTACGAGGTGGTGTGCACGCTTGGTCGCCATCGCGAGTCAAAGAGTGTGCTGACACAGGAAGGACAGCACTAAGCGATGTCACTCGTGTCATCGGCGCTTATGCCTTGAGGCAATTAGAAGGTCAGCTTGCGTGCTCGATTTGTTTGTGATGACAACCATAAATGAAACCATAAATTAACATATGGTTATTCAAATTTCATTTATTTATCAGGAATGCTATAGTCGAGTTTTTTAAAGCCAGGTTTCGTCCATGTTTTCATCTTCTGTTTTGTCCAGTTTCGAGGAAAAATACAACGCAGTAAATTCACGGTCAACCCTAACCGCAATGAGCGTAAAGAAAATATAATTCCGCCGCTCCAGATCCTCCCCCCCATTCAAGAATTTGCTCGCTGCAGCTCAAGTCGACGGTATGTACAACTCGCCGTCATCGCAGCGCGTGTGTGTGAGCTTACGAGCACCTTCTCTTCATGTTTTGACTCACTAACAACGCCGAATCGTCTGTGTTCATGCGGAGTCGATCAAACGAACCTTTTAGGCGCAGAGAAGACCCAGGACCATCGCTTGGTGTGTTTGTATGAGTGTTTGTATGCTCGCTCGAGCCTGTGCCGCGCGCTGACACTTGCGTGTGTGTGTGTGCGCGTATGTGCGTGTGTGCAGCGGAGGCGAACGATTTGCCAACGCGTGATGCAAGCAGACGGCCGAGAAGTGGCGGAGAACGCTCGCTTGGTGCGTTTGTACGAGTGTTTGTATGCGCGCATGCTCGCTCGCATGTTCGCATACGATCCTAACACAGCTACGTTGCATATTCGCAGAATCATGAACGATAACGGCACGAAACCTGGATACCGTGTGAAGTGTGTGATAGCATTAAAGCGTCGCGAAGAGCGTGCTCATGCGAAAAACGGCTACTGGCGCTCGCCAACGCTCTCAAGCTTGCGGAAGCGTGGCTCGCAATCGTTTGAGTCCTACGAAGAGGAAGAGGACGAAGAAGAGGACGAAGACGAAGAAGAAGAAGAAGACGGCGACGAAGATGCCGAGGAAGATGATGAAGACGACGAGCCTAAGGCTGAAGCAGTTGAGTTCAGTGACGACGTGACATCGATGACAAAGAGAAGTACGTCGCGCACGCGTGTCACCCAAGTTCTGTCCAGAA
Source organism: Pythium guiyangense (assembly GCA_003730235.1). Classification (NCBI taxonomy): domain Eukaryota; phylum Oomycota; class Peronosporomycetes; order Pythiales; family Pythiaceae; genus Pythium; species Pythium guiyangense. Next base: position 130,423 of record QXDM01000131.1, read on the forward strand.
CGTCTTCGTCACGATGCCAGACCTCGAGCATAGCAGCTGGGAAGCGTGGATCGACCACCTCAACGACTACACGGAGCGAACGAACCAAGTGATCCGAGTGCGCGAAGTCGTGAGCTGCGTGCAGCGCAACAAGAAGCTCGCGAGGTCGAAAGCTACGCAGATCGGATCTCCTGTCAAGAATGTACCAGAGAGCTGGAAGTCGTACCAACACACCTACATCTGCACTTACGGGTGGAGAGCGAAGGAGCGTGGGACCGGACAGCGACTGAGGCGCCGCATCCGCTGCACTGATTGCCCGTTCTGGTTCTTATTCCAACTCGTGCGCGAAGGCAGCACATGGCATCTATTAGTACGATGCGGTACATTCCAGCACAACCACCCCGTCGACAGTGGCATGTTACCTACTCGTCGTCACGTGGAATGAAGGTGTGTTTATCCGTCTCAGTCTGTGTTGTTAGCGAAAGTGATGAGAGACGATAAGTGACGAGTGCTGTGTTTGCACTTGGACGAGACGACCAAAGCCAAAGTGGACACGATGATCGCCACGGGAACCAAGCGCTTCAAGATCTATGACTATCTCCTCGAGAAGTAGGAGAACGTCATCAAACGCGACATGGACAACTTGGTGACGGCGCACCGTTCGAGCGTCATGACACGCGATGACGACGCAGCGACCGCTGAGGCAGTCCGATCGTTCGTGCGCGACAGCGAAGAGTCAGTGGTGTCTGTGGACGAGTCGCAGACTGGCGAGACCGGCGCGATCTCTCACACGACTTGGCACATGCGTGATATGACAGCGCGGTTCTCGGAGCTGCTGCTCATCGACTGTACTCACAAGACAAACAGGTATACGGATCGCAATGTACTTGGCACGTTGTGTGCAGATCTCAGGGTCAGTAATCACTTGCTCGTTGAACATCGGGCAGCAACAGATACAACTACCAGCTCTGTACGCGGATGGTCATGGAGGAGTACGGCGAAAGCCAAGAAGTTCAGCACTCGCTCCTAGAAACCAACAGTGATTGGCACATGGAGCGCGTACTGGCGCACTTTAAGCACGCGAATACAGACCGCCACCGTCTCGCCCGCGTCATCGTTGTCGACACGGATTTACAGGAGATCCGCGTTCTGCAACGCGAGTTCCCAGAGGCGCGCATCCTCGAGTGTGTGTTCTACGTGATGAAGTAGCTGCGTCTTGCGTCACGGCGACTGGAGTACGACAAGATCTCGTCCGGTGATCACGCGTCGATCGACCATCTCGTACACAACATGATCTACGTCGCAAATGACGAGCAGTACGAGCAGAACCGAGAAGGTCTACGCGACACGTGCAAGCAAGTCGGCTACATGGAGTTCTTCGACTACATGGACAAGAACTGGAACGCGTGCCAGGACATGTGGGTTCTACACAAGAGCGCCAAGCTCCCCCAATTCCGAAACCATACCAACAACAGGCTCGAAAGTAGGTTCGGCAAGTTCAAGGACGGCGTTACCGGCGTGTCGAACATGGCGGCGTGTATCTCGAGCATTGCTGAGAGCGCGCGCAGGCACGAGAATGAGTACCTCTACAAGTAGCTGCGCGTCGGACGGTACGCCAACATCACTTACGGCACCGAAATGAGCTAATTTCGACGCTTTACGACGCACTTCGTCGCGCAGCAGATTCAGCCCGAGTACGCGGCGGTGATCCAGAAGTGCGACTCCTACCTGTTCGCAGTCGACAAGAGCGCCAGCAAGCTGATTGTTCAAGGCGTTCAGTACCGATATACTGTCAGTTTGCTTGACTGGACGACTGCGCGTTCGCACTGTCGATGCATCTTCCATGCGCTCGATCTTGTCTTCGACACTTGATCCGGACATTGTGAGCGCCTGCACGTTCGCCATCGAGCCGCAAAACGTTGAGACGTCGCGAGACACCTCGTGTCACTTGCATTCAAGCTACCGATACTGGCGCGGCTCCGCGTCACTCGATCTAGCCGCTTGAAAGTGAGCAGTGATGCGCTCCCAAAACGTGCTGCTCTTCTGGTTCACTCCTGTCTTCGCGTCTTTGCCTACCGCAAGATACGAGCGGCAGAGCTGCATCTCTTCCTCTTCGCTGAAGTTCTTGCCCTTGCCGCCCATTGCCTTTGTGTGTGTACTTCTCGCTTCCTTTGGCGAAGTATGTGTACGCTGAGAAATACTGAGAATCTCTGAGACTCATCAGGATTTCGAGGATACGCCAAATTTGGCGTGTTAGCGCTATATTTATATTCTCGCAATAGCTGTTTAGCGTGGATTTTGGCGAGACTGGTGCGAATGCTCTAAGTATCCCCATATTAAATGCGAGATAACCACTGTGTACCGTGAGGCACACGCGACTCAATAGACAATGAGTCGCTGTTGTGCGTCCGATGTGACGACGACCTCTGTTTAGTGTGTCCCACACCACAACAGTCAATGTCCAGGATTGGACATCCCGGATTGGTGTATGCGTACACCAATCCATGTAACAGGCCAGTTGGCCCTGTTATACCCCCCCCCCCACACACACACACTCAGACCAAGAACACCACGCGTGGTGACGGACTCTGATCCGCTTGCACGGCCCATCGCAACGACGTTCTCTGCTCTGTTATCGCATTTGCTCAGCTACTTCTTGAGCGTCACCAGGGTTTGTGAGTGTTGATTCAACGTCAGCGAGCACCGACCTCGATGATCGAATACAATGGGCAATTGTAATTAGGGTTTTGGTGTCAATCATCACGCAAATCATTCTGTTTGTTTGCTCGACTGTCTGTTTTATGGTCGGTCCATCTGTGCCGCCAAGCTAAGAGTTGAGTGTCGAATGAGCTATGAGCTAAACAAATCGGAAAAATACGATACAAGAAATAATTTTCGCTCGTTGTATGTACGAAATGGTGTCGCTATCCAACGTTAAGTCGACATGTCGACTTAACAAGTTGAAGTTGGGGTCGAGCCATTTTGGGGTATTCGACAATCGGACATGACATGTTGTTTTTTGTATGTGTCTGTTCACGAATTGAAAACTTGACCACGAGATCTTGTTTTTTGTATGTCGATGTTCAGCAGCGAAATCGTCAATACAACTTTCAAGTCGAGGTAACCACCGACCTCACATTTGTCACTGGGTGAATGCGAACAGGAATTCCGCCTCGCATACAATTCCGAGTCAATAAGGATTCCGACGTAACCGCGTAGCCCAGATGAGTGCTATCAACGTTGAGCAGAGCGTTCTGACTTGAGGATAGTATGCGAACCCGAGCCAGATTGACTGGACCAGCGGCAGCGACAGCTTCATTGGCGTCGTTGTCGCTTTCATCATCGTGCGCAGACAAGCTGCACAAGCGTGCAGCGCTGCGCAGTGTCGAATGAGTCACGAGAGTATGTAGCGAGTCATGGTAGTCACCGTACGTCATGGTACGAAGCCTTGGCTCTCCACTAGTCCGCGCCTCGAAGAGCGAGGTAGCGAGGTTGCAGGACGAGCTGGCCATAGATGGATAACCGCCCAAGAGGGGCATAGCGAGCCGTCAAAGCGGGCGCTAGCATAGCATTGAGCAGAGGTTCACGCCCACTTCTACCAGCTACGGAGCACTGTCACTACTACTGCCTAATCTACCCCAGACATTCGCCATCGATACAGAGGAGCGTCCTGCAGTCGAACTGAAGCACTCACGACCCATGAGCGACCTCGACAAGGTGCGTAGGACATGGCTCCCTTTCATGGCTACACGAATACGAAGAGCTACTGCTGTCAAACTGACCTGTTCCGAGTCCAAGGACGCTCTCGCTAGCTCCACTGAGGTCCCTCATACACACACGTTACACTCGACCATTGTATCTCATAGTCTCTCACATACTCGAGCTCGTGAAGCGCTTCTGGATCTTCCGGAGCTCGTACGCCACCTCTGGTGCGCTTGGTCGAAACGCTGGCTTCAAGGCAAAGCACCGCATCGCAAGCTGCGCAATCGGAAGCGGACACGACGCGCTCAGCGTCGGCACGAGCTCGCCTGCTGCCACGCGCTGGAGGATCGCGACGTCTGCGAACTGGTTGCTGCTCGCGCCGCGCATGTCGCTGTACGGGATCGCGTGCGTGTCGAGCTCCGAGAGCAGGACGCCGAACGAAAAGATGTCGGCCGGCGCGCCGTAGTTCGTGTCGCCGGCGATGACTTCGGGTGCGAGCCAGCGACTCGTGCCGACGCCGGCGGTCATCGTGTTCTCTTGACTCTGGTACCGCGAGACGCCAAAGTCCGTGAGCTTGGCTCGGATGACAATGTCGCTTGTGCCGCGATCACCACTTGGACCTTGGCCACCACCACCAACGTTATTGCCATTGGCATCGCCACCACCGCACACACCCGACGACACGCTCTGGAGCAAGACGTTGCGCGACTTGAGGTCCCGGTGCACGAGCGCCGGACTGAACGAGTGCACGTACACGAGCGCCTCGGCGACGTCGATCGCGATCTGGAGCTTCTCGGCCGTCCACTGCCGCGGCACGTGCGGGTCCACGAGGTACGTGCGCAAGTCGCCGCGGTCCATGTACTCGAACAGAGCTTGCAGGTCGGACTCGCGGATCCACGCCACGCCCTTGAGCTCGACGATGCTCGGGTGCGAGAGCGTCGCCACGAGCTTGATCTCGCTCACAAAGTCCTGCGTGCGCTGCCGACTCACGTCACTCGCGCGCAGACGCTTCGACGCCATGAGCTCCGCGCCGCGAAAGCGCACGAGCCAGACGTCTGCGAACGCGCCACTGCCGAGCTTCTCCATGTCTTGGACGTCGTTCGCATCGACACGGAGCGACTGGAGCTCGGCGTCGTTCCAGAGCCCAACGCTGCTGTCCTGGCTCCCGTCTTTGCTGCGGCGATGGTACTGCTCCGAGTCGTTGATCGTGCCGTACTCGGTGTCGTCTTTGGCCTTTGCGGTCGCCTTGCGGCGTTTCCGGAGGAGCACAATGAGGCACATGAGGAGCAGCAGCAGCACGACGCCACTGCCGATCGCAAGCGGGAGCAAGAGCTTGGGCGATGGTTTGGGCGTCGGTGACGGCGACGGCGTCAGAGTCGGTGACTCGGACGACGAGATCCAGCTTGGCAAGGGCGCGACGATGCGCGGACCGAGGATCGTCGCCGTGTCCTTCACGCCTGTGATGCAGACCGTGTAGCCGTGCTTGCCAAAGTTGAACTGCTGGCTCTCGGCGCAGTCGGTCTTGAGACTCGTCGTTGCGATGTAGAACTCGGTGAGCGCGTTGATGAAGTTCGCCTGTGCGCTCGTGAACGCCACGTCTTTCATCTTTGGGTTGCTCCGGACGTCCCTGAGCAGTGATCAAGACAACACGAGGCGGCGATCGTGAGGACGCCACGCGCTTTGTGCCCTTTAGTAGCAAGCAGTACGTACAGATTCTTGAGGTTCGCGTGGCTAAAGATCACGGACGGGAACGCGGTCAAGCTGTTCCCATACAAGTCCCTGTACACACACACACATGAATGGCCAAGCGCGCAAGTGAGGACAGCGTCGCGTGTCGTGGGAACAACCGAGTGGTCATACGCACAGGTCCTCGAGACTCGGGATGTAGGCTTCGAACGTCACCAAGTTGTTGTTTGGGAGCGACCTGACGCACGATCGCCATCACCATCGTCAGCGTCAGTAGAACAGAAGGCGCAAAAGGTCAAGAGAGCGAAGAGAGCGACGTAGGACGCACAGGAGCGTGATGCTCGCGACGGCGTGCGACTGGTTGAACGTCGTGATGACGTTCCCGCCGAGGTACCTAGCGCCAACGCACGCGACGACGTGAGCGTCAGTAGACAAGCGAAGAGCAGTGGCGATAGTCGACATGCTCAGTACGTACAGCGTCTTGAGCAGCGTGTGCTTTGCGAGAACCGCTGGCGCTGACGTCAGCCGGTTGTTCTCGATGCTCCTGCGTCGCAGTTCACGACGTTCCACGCGTATAAGTCGCGTCACAGATGCAGTCTCTTGCCTTGACAGAGTTCACGTACAGGAACTCGAGCGTCGGGTACACGGCCGTAAAGCTCGTGAGCTTGTTCACTGTCACGCGCCTAGCGATTCACGCACACACGTACACATCGTCAGCTACATCCATGAGCGACCGAGGCACAGACGACGCACGACGCGTTCGTACAGCTCCGTGAGATCTGGCAGAGCGTTGTCCGACGTCACGCGCTCGAGGTTGTTGTACGACAGCGCACTTGAACAGCACCCGTCAGTCAGTCAAGCGACAGTCAGTCGGCAGACAACAGCAAGAAGAGCAGCGACGCACAGGCTCCGGAGCAGCTTGAGCTTCGTGACGCCGGATGGGAAGTCCGTGAGCACCGTGTTGGTCAAGTCGAGCGTCTGGAGCCCGCTCGGGAGGTTCGCAACGATGTCGTCGACCGTGTTTGCGAGGTTCAGGTTCGCGAGCTTGAGGTACGTCACCTGTGACTGCGTCGCAATGAGCTTCGTATCGACTTGTGTGCTCACGACGAAGCCCTTGGCGACGCCCTGTGTGTTGCTTCCACCTCGGATCAAGCTATAGTGAGAGCAGTCGAAGGTTAATTGTGGTTGGTACCGGAGGGCTCGATACTAGCTACGCTCGTTCAGGTCGTACGTACACCGACGTCGTGGTCTTGGGGAGATCGAGCGGCGCGACGATCGTGACGTCGTCGTTGCTCGCCCACGGGTTCGTGTTGAGTGCCCACGTGCCATTGAAGACTTCGTACGCGGGGAGGTTCGCGCGGTTGAGCGACGCGTTCGTCGCAGCGTCGAACGGGATGTAGAAGTTGAATGCTGTTGTCATGGACGCAAAGCACCGGCAGCCCGTGCTGCTGCTGTTCGTTGCGTCTGGTGCGAGACACGGCTGGTAGCTCGCGCACGCGCCGTCGCACGCAAACGTGAGCGTGTTGAGCGGCACGGACGGACACGACTTGGTCGACGTGCGCGCGCTCGTGGTCACGTTGTCAGTTGCTGCAAGTGTGTGAGGAGGCACGAGCGCCATGGCGAGCGCTAGCACGAGCGCTGCTACGCGTCGCTGCATGGCGATGGATCGATCGAGATGCGAGCGCACGTGTGCTGTTGATGCTGCTGACTGCTTGCTGCTTGTTGCTTATGTCGCGGGCGTGCAGATGTGCGAATGGACGAGCGAGCGAGCGATTCATGACAGTTCATGACAATTCACGACACTTCATGACAGCGTCGTAACTGTAGTATAACATGGAAAGTTGTGTCGATATCTTGAAAATTGTATGAAAAAGTTGTGTTGCTACTGAGCGCAAGGTGTTTTCAATTCGACAAGGTTGTGCCGCTCTCTTGAAAACTGTATAAAAAAGTTGTGTCGTTCTGGACACCTAGCCACACCCACACGATCGCACACAACGAATTCGACAATTGTAGACACTTCATGTTTGTATCGACACATATGAAAAAGTTGTGCTCATACTGAACTAAAGCTTTTTGAATTTGACAGAGGTTGTGGCCGCATCTTACGAAAAGTATACAAAAGTTTTGTCCATAACTCGGTCCACATCGCACACACATAATCTCAAAACGATCTTGACAAACTTGAGTATCTTTACAATTCAACTTCAACATGGTAATTCAACTCGATGGGTTCACATTGAGACACATGACCATCATTCCTATTTCGTGACTTTCAAATGATTCTCTGATTATATAAAACAACAATAATATGTCCAGGGACTTGTCCGAGCAAAAAAAACGCATTAATGGAAAACACATTAGATGTCCAGGAACATGTCTGAGCAAAATGAGGTTATATATTTGTGAGGTTTTCTAGGACATGTTCCTTCAAACAGCAACGTCAATGGTGAATAAATCTGCTCAGAAAATAGGGTTTTGAGGTTTTCCAGAAATGTGGGAAGTTTGTATCGCAGAAGAAAACACCTTCACTCTCTGGTCTGTAATTTCGAAAAACTTTATGGTTATTATGGTAGGTATCTTGTGATTAAGTGCAAATCATGTGATTTGCACAAGTAATCATTAACGAAATCAGGATCCGAGTGGACAACAACATTCTCTCGGTTGTCCCGAGTCCCTTGGCCACTCCAGTTCAGGGATCCGTTGAGTAGGGTCTTCTTGTCGATGATGCACCACTTGTGGTGCATCAGGCCAGAGGGAATGCGTCCATAACATGTGCCAACTGGGATGCCGGCTGCCCGTAAGGCTTCGATCGCTGCCATCGATTGCCTCGGGTTGTCGCCGCCGTGCTCATGTGCGTCCACTATGACTCGCACATGCACCTTATCTGTCTTCCTACACGCTACTCGAACTAGCTTTGCTGCTATAAGCGTGCATGTGAATATGTACATCACTACGACAATCTCCTCTTGCGCTTGCTCAAGCATCGATAAGATCGACAGCTCTGACATTGCACTTTCCAGTTCGGAGTCGCCGAACCAGAGCGTCCGCGAGCGCACAGGAGCTCGTGACACGAGTCCTTGTTGGCTTTGCTGTCCGTCTTGCTGTCCTTGGTGCTCTTGGTGGGCTTGTTGTCCATGTTGGCGCCCTTGTTGTTGTCCTTGAGGCGGCCTTGTAGTTGAGCTCGACTGGAAACCGAGGCGATGCAAAGCCGCGACGTGGGCCGCATGCAGCACTTCAATCGTACCGCGGTTCGTGCTGCGCGCTTCGCGCTCTTGGTGCACACTTGCATACAAACTTGAAAGAGGCACGCCGAGCACAGCTGAGGCTGTGCCAACCGGCACATCGCCATCGAGAACGAGCTGGATGGCGCGGGCTTGAAATGCAGCGCGGATCTTGTCAGTGTGGCCCATGCTTGATAGCGGTTGTGCTAATGGCGAGAAGGCGGAGATGATGTTCGGTGTTGTGACTTGCGAGAAGCGAATGCTGAAGTGAGGCTTAGATATGGCACATGCACGATACTTCTATGTCCTGGAGACAAAGAAGTAGACCTCGAGGAGGAGTCCGAGACCTCGCCAAACCCATAGATTGGACGAGGTCTCGGACTCCTTTCACATGTCCGAGACCTCGCCAAACCCATAGATTGGACGAGGTCTCGGACTCCTTTCACATGTCCGCACCTAGCTGTGAGTTTGTGTGGCGCTTTGGGGTTGAGAGGCGTGAGAAGTTGGACAACTTTTGTCGCGCTTTTTAACCACAATAGCCCACACAAACTCGCGGAACATGTCCGAGCGCGAGTTTCCGAGCCATTTGCTGTTTGAAGTCTGCGAGTATCAGATCTAGAGACACAGTGTAGACACTTTTACAGTACTGTGACTCAATGTGGACACTGCACCACGCGAGCACGCTCGATCGGTCGCTGTGTGAGCGCATAGCAGTGCATGACGGAGGTCGAAGCGAGGTGTTTACGAGAATGAGAATGGGAGTATGAACGAGAGAGGGACCGAGGGCATTTGCACCTCGACCTCGACATCGTGCACCGAGTCGAATACGATCGATTCACGGACACAAATCAATCGACAACGTCGTGGAGAGAGCTCATTTGAGCTGAACTATGTGATATCAACGTCAACGCAGACGGAGCTGAAAGCTGAGAGCTGAGTGGACGATGATTGCTGTGGGCGATGACTACGAGCTATGCGACCAAAGCACGACGCCGTACTCTTGGTTGCAGTAGCATGTACTAGACCAAAGCACAACGTCTGTACTCTTGTTCGCACGTTTTCTACTTGATTCTGTCACTATCAAAAAACATCAGACGATGGTAGGTATAGTGAAACCAGCTACTTCAATGTGCGTTGGAGCATTTCCTGATCTACTTCACTATCAAATACTAGCATCAACAGTTCAAGAAGCTCAAGAAGATCGCGACGAGATCGAGATGGTGCGTGTGTCGGCCGACGCGTTCCTCGCAAAAGTGAGCGAGCTCTACGAGCAGCGCGCAGGTGGCGCAAAGGGCTCGATCGCGATCTCGTGCAAGAGCGGTGCGTCCTCCTGTGTGTCGTCTGATGAACGCGCATATGTGTCCGTGAGTGAGCGCATGACACGGTGGATGCATCGACCTGCCACGTTCGTGTCCTGTGCAGTACCGCTCGCCAAGTTTGGCAAAGCCGCCGCGCGTGAGAACGATGCAGACGAGCGCGTGATGCTCTTCCGCGCGTGCAAGTACGGCAACAACAAGCACAAGCGCAAGTACAGCACGACCGTACGTCGTTGCGCACGAGTGACAGACTGACTGACTGCTCTGTGCGGCACGACATGCTCGCACTCGAATGGATCTTCACGCACTCGTGTCTGTCATGATCAGGTCACCGCTGCTGGTCACGCGCAGTTCCACGCAGCGCTGAGCCACATCGTGAAGACGCGAGCTGACGCTACGGCGCTGCTGTCGCCCACTGGCGCCAAGCGCAGCGCTGTGAAAGGCAAGAAAGCGACTGCGTAAGAGACAGAGAGCGTGTCGTCCTCTAGTGGACACTACGAGCAGCTCCAGTACGTGTCGGCACAGAGTGTTGGTCCTATGATTGCAACACAAGCGGTCTCTCTCTCTCTCTCTATGGATCTACGACGCAAGTGGTGACGACGTTGGCGACGCTGCGACGATCTGGTCGCTCGCAGCGCTCTGCGCAAACGTCGTGCACGCGTGGAGCTCGTCGACGAGCGACATGTCAGTGAGCACGTCGCTCAAGTAGTGGTTGCGTCGCGACGTGCGGCGTCGACTCGTCTGGTGACTCGCGCTCGAGTGGAGGATGCGGCTGATCATGGGCATGTAGTCGAGACTGAAGCGCGCAGTCGCGCTGCCAGCGCTGTGGTCCATGAGAACGAGACAACGCCATCGTGTCAGTCAGTACTGAGAGACAGAGTAGCGAGTAAGAGAGAGCGGCGTACCCGAGGGCTGCGAGCGGGAGCTCCATCTTGTCCTGCATCGCACGCAGCGTCGCAGAGTGTTCGCGCCGCTGCTCGTGCGCGAGCGCAGCGTCGAGACTGCGGCGAACGCACGTAGCAGCTGACGTCTCGCGCTGCTGCAGCTCGGTCGCAGCGAGTTCGCCTGGCGCAAGGAGCGCTGCGAGGCCAGTCGAGCGCACATCGAGCACCATCAAGTGCGTGCACTCGCGATCAAAGAACGCGTCCTGACGTGGCGAAAGAGTTCATCAGTCCATCCGTCAGCTGATCCACAAGCACAAGCGTCGCTCATCAGTCCGTCAGTCAGTCGTACCTCGTCGTCTGCGTCAAGGCTGCTGGTCCAGACGTCGGCGATCGAGACTGCGTCGAGCGTCGCCGCGACGCACTCGAGCGCGTACGTGTCTGCGACCTTCTCCGCCGTGCTTTTGTCCTCCTCTGGCGTCTGCGCACACGCTGCGAGCTCTGCAAGCAAGTTGCTCGCGAGCATGTCGAACGACCGCGCAGGGTACTGCGTCCACGCTGGCACGACAGTTTTGTCGATTTCGACATTTTCGACACGCTCCGCAAGTGTTGTGGGTCGCCACGACCACTGCGCAGCGCAGTGCTTCGACGCAAGCTGCGGCGCGTACGTCTGGACAAAGTGCAGCGCCTGGCGGATGTCGCACTCGAAGAACTGCGCGAGCGTCTCCACAAGCGCAGGCGTGAGCGGCAAGTCCTCCAAGTGCGCGACGAGGAGCATCCACGTGCTGAACTCGCGCACGCTTGGACGACTCAGGACTTGGCGAATGCGCTGCGGCGCGGCGGGGAACGCGTCCGGCAAGGCGCTGCACGTGAGCACGATCGGACACTTGGAGTGCTTGGCGATCGAGCAGAGCGACGTGAGGAAGCCCTTGTCTTCGTCAAACACCAGGTCGACCTACAAGAGCACAACACAGCATAATATCCGATACAAAATCCATACAATCGGATACAAGAGCACATGCAAATGTCAGTGTCCAAGTCGAGACACACAGCCACATGAGCGTACGTACGTCTTCAAAGAGCACGAGCGAGAGGTGCGCAGCGCTGCTGTCGAGGCTCTTGCGGCTCCACTTCTTGCTGCTCTTGCTCGCTTTCTTCGCCTTCATCTTGCTCTTGTCGCCCATGTGCAGCACGCGCGTCGACTGCGTCGCTTCGCCGGCGATCTCGACAATGTTGCGACCAGCGCGGCTCTGCCCAGCGTTGATCTCGATCACGTTGTACCCGAGCTCTTCGGCGCAGGCGTAGACCGCCGCGGACTTGCCAGCGCCCGAGTCGCCCTCCAAGACAAAGAGACGGCAGAGGTCCGTGAGGTCGTCGTCGCTATCGCTCTCGTCGCCTTCAAACACAAAGAGCTCAGCCTGGAAGCAGCTCTTGCGCTCGCGCTCGCCGCCGCCGAGCTTCCACGCACTCAACCACGACGCTAGGAGCCGCAGCGGCTCCTTGTTCCCGACAATGCCGCTCGCTGTCACAGGGACGTACTGGTCCACGAGCGTCAAGTTGGTTGCTTTCTCGCGCCGCTTGGCCTTTGCGGCCACGAGGCTGTCGAGGACCTCGCGCACACGCTTCTCGCGCACGCCGTACGCCTCGACGAGCGCATCGATGAGCGCCGTCTCGGTCTCGTACTCGAGCGGACAGCGCAGGTGGAATGGCGACGATACGAGGTCGTGGCGATCGGACGCGGCGTCTGCGTACTGGCGGAACCAGAAGAGGTCCGACAGTGTCGCTTCAGTCTCGACCTGCTGGTCGCGTGCTTGGGACAGCGCACGGAGGAGTGCGCTGGTGCTCACACTCGCCATCGCATCATCGTCGTCGTCGTCGAGCAGCACGATCTCTGACGGCGCTGGATCAACAGCAGCAGCACGCCGCGGCGGCATCCGCTGGCGCTCTCCGTCGCCGTCGACCGACTGATCCTCTGGCGCGTCGACGACTGCGCACACGACGTGCTGCGTCGTGGGAAAGTGCACAGCGTCCTTCGACCAGCGCGGTCCGCGCACGCGCTCTTGGCTCCCAGGCGTTGCAGCGTCGATCTCAATCACGTCCGTTGCGCTCTCCGTGCTGCTGCTGCTCTTGAGCTGCGGCTTGAGCGGCGCCTGTGTGAAGAACGGGTTCACGGCGGTCTTGCCAGAGAAGAACGCCAGGTCCTTCTCGCGCGTCTGCCGCACCTGTTCGCGGAGCTTTGCGATCGCCTCGATCTCCTGGAGCTGCTTCCGGTCCTGTTCGCTCAAGAAGAACGTCTCTTTCGCCACTGGCGACGGCGTGCTCTTGTCCATCTCGAGCTTGCGCTTACGACCGACCGGCGGCGTCTTGAGCTCCAAGCGATTCGACTGAGACGAGGACGACGAAGATGCAGCGCGCTTGAGCTTCTTGGACGCTTTTGGCGGCGGCGGCGTACGCAAATCGATCGGTCCGTCCGACTTGAGACGCCGTAGCGACCCAGGCGCGAGCGGCGGCGTCTCACGCTTTGCAGCTTCGCTCGCCTCCTGTGCGCGTAGTACGGCTTGGCGCTTGGGTCGTCCAGACGGTGGCGTCTCTTTCACGACACTCGCTGCTCGCGGAGCGTGCTTGCGCGGCTGCGGCGTCACATGCTCTGGCGTTGTCAGTGTCTCGGACAGCGGCGGTGTCTCAGTGGCGTCGTCTGATCCAGCGCTGCTGCTGCTGATGCTCTCGACTGACTCGGGGTCGTCAAGACTGCTGATCTGCTCATCATCGCCGTCGTCATGAGCCTGCGCTGGCTGTTGTTGAGCTCCTGCGTCCGTACTGAGCTCTTCGCTGTGCTCCTCGGCCGACTCGGGCACCAAGTCGGCGAGCTCCTGCGCAATCGCTGGCGGCACTGATGATGCAGTCGCGCCAGGCTGTGCGACGCAGAACGCTTTGATCGAGTACCCAGGATCTGCGGCTTTGCCGCGACTCGCCTTGAGCTTCTTGCGCCGCGACGCTGCAGCTCGGCGTCCCCAGTGCGCCTTCTCGTCAAACTCGGCGTCGTCCGGGTCCTCGTCGATCTCTTCGACGACCACGCGCTTGTCGGGACTGATGCGGCTGATCGTCTCCTTTGCGCGCAGGATCGCTAAGCTGATGTCGAGTGGCGACGTTGCGCTCGCTTGTTCGTCTTGCTGCTGCTCTGAGGATGGCGCTGTGGTCGCTCGCTGCGCCACGTGCAGCCACGACGAGAGTCCGCGCTTTGCATTGTCCGCCATAATTGCTTCTCACACACACGATTGATCAGCTGCACGTGAATGAAGCGAGGAGTTCGTAGTCGTCCACGCGCTTCGTGCGTTGCGATCGTCACGCGCGCGAAGACGACGGTCGTGATCTCGCTCAATGCAGTTGGTCGACGCTCGTCCTGCAAGCAAGTGTTGCAGCAGGACGATTTTGGTATAGTATACTGAAACCAAGTACAATACAAAACGCCTTTTCCCGCCAAATTGAAACCAAGGACAAGTAGTCGCAGCCTATAGTGTAGTCATGTTGAATTTGCCTACGGCATCGACACCGGCGAGGACCTGGTCCGCTGGTCTCGTGTTAGCCCATCGACGAGGAGGAGGAGTATCAGCTTCCTTAGCTTAGCTCCAGACGACGTGTGCTTTGTTGCTCTCGCTCGCTCTTGCTCTCGAGTCTTCAGGATGACTTCGCAAGACCTCAGTCCATGCAAGCACCTCACTCGCTATCTCTCTCTCTCTCTCTCTCTCTCTCTCTCTCAAGCCTTTGAGCCCCAGGACGTCTCAATGGCTCTGCTGACCACTCGTGTCGTTCATGTATGCATCTATCCACACAGTCCGATACAAACACATGCTCCACCTGCGCTCGCGCGTTCCGTCTGTCCATCATCGTAGCTCCTAGCGCACGGTCTCTGCTATCTCTTAACGCGCGCTCTCTCTCTCTCTGCTAGTTAGGTGCCCACTGTTGCTGCTGCTGCTGCGACTGCTGCTGCGACTGCGAAGGCTGGTAGCTCATCTGTGCCGACCCGTCGTCGTAGAGCTGCGGCTGTGGCACCATCGCCATCGCATGTTGCTGCTGCTGCATCGCTGCGGGGTTGTACGCCATCGGGTTCACGTGGTAGCGCGGCGCTTGCTGCGGCGTGACGCCAGCAGGGCCCATCTGCGCGTACTGCGGGTGCACGCCTGCCGCTGCAGCGCCGCCCATTTGGCTTAGCCGCGCTTGGTACTCTGCGCGTACGCCTGTGCTTGCGCTTGAGCTTGCGCCTGTGCGTAGCGCTGCGCTTGGATCTGTGCGGCGTTGAGCTGCATCGGTGCTTGTCCTGGCGCAAGTGGTGTGCCACCCATTGGGTTCATCACCATGCCGCGCGGGTACCGCATCTGCTGCATCTGCTGCTGCTGCACTTGCGCGTACAGTTGCTGTTGCTGTTGCTGCTGGAGCTGCTGCGGCGACGGCGAGACCTGGCGCGGCGGCGGCTGCTCCGATGACTCGTCGGCCCACTTGGCGAGCGTCATGAGGTTCGCGTTGAGCTGCTTGCGCTTCTTGTCGAGCTTGTCCGTGAACTCGCTCAGTTGCGCCGTGCCTTTGCCGTGCTTGATCTGGTTGTTGAGCGTAATGACGTCGACGATCAAGCGCGAGTTCTCATCGAGCATCTCCTACACATGCGTGTGTATATGTGAGTATGTGTCGTTCGTATAGCAAGCAAGCGAGTGAGTGCGTGCGTGACGCGCAACGCAAGCATCGTCACTGTCGTCTGGAAGGACGCACGCACCTGGATCTGCTCGGTCGTGACTTGTTTCGTGTCGGCGTCCGAGCCAACTGGCTGCTGCTGCTGCTGTTGCTGCTGCGGGTACGGACGCATCGCAGCGCTGACTGGTGCAGCAGCGATTGGGTACGCAGGTCGGTTCATGCTCGACGGCGGCACTGCAGCGGCACCTGCAGCGCCAGCACCAGCGCCACTTGCGCTCATGTTCATGCTTTCGTGTTGTGTTTGCTTGTGTGACTGAAGAATTGTATTGATGGCTGGAATGTGTAATTTAGAGATACATGCAATACACTTTGTGATTTATGAATTGTAAAGCCGTCTGGAAAGTATAATTTACAGATACAATAAAGTTAACAACGCAAATTGATAAAACACTTCGGCTAGATGGCGTGATTATAGGACGCTGCCACTGGCGCAGACTGCTCCATCCAGTGAGTGAGTGACAGAGGTCGTCGTCGAGCAGCAGCATCCGTGCGTCGCGTCGAGTCGAGCAGCAGCAGCAGCAACAACATGGGCATGGAGAAGTTTCTGCGCATGAGCGCGGCGCAGGCCGAGGCCGCGATGAAGCCGACGCTCGTCGACGGCAAGTGGAAGCAGCCGCTCATCTCGGGCCGCAAGGTCGCGCTCATTAAGAAGCACGCCGTGCGCAACGGCCTCGTCGGTCAGTGGGTCGAGGGCCAGGGCGGCTGGCTCGAGACGTGGAACCGCGCTGAGAAGCACCACGTCATGCGGCCACCAAAGGGCCACCTCCGCGAGCGCAACGAGTTCGACCGGTGCGTCCATGTGCTTGTATCGCATCTCACATCCCGAGTGCTGGTGTCCTGTGTGTCTGCGTTGATCCACAGTCGTGTGCTCACGCTCTCTCGCTCTTGTCGCTCACTTGCCTGCATGAACAGCGTCAAGAAGGTGCAGGCAGCGCTCGCTGCGATGCCGACGAAGATCGCAGAGCACAAGAAGGCCGTGAAGGCGTCGAAGCCGCTCAAGGGCCTCGACAAGTGGCTCAACGAGTCGGATCCGTACTAGAGACTTCAGCAGCGTCCGCAGCCATGCGTTCTGCCAGTGCTGCGACCGCAAGAGAGAGACACACACACAGCCACGCAATACAGCGCCACACTGGCAAACCGTCGCGTGTCGTAGCTGCTCGTGCGTGCGATCCACGAGTTCAGGACGCTCACACACCTCTAGAGCTGCTCACACTGCGTTCACAGACCTCAGTAGAGACTCTCTAAGACAGCCAGCGGTGCTCGAGAGCGTCCACTGGTAGTGGACACTTGTGGTCATTTCTGGTATTTCGAGAAAGCTCGAAACGACTTCGTCGCTCTTCGTGAAAGACTCGAGACGCACAACTCGAAGCGCAGGAGAAGCATGCGGAGCTGGAGTCGCCTCGGTGCAGGACAGCGCAGCCACGCGAGCAGCAGCGTCCTGCCGATTCATAGCGACGACGTCGACGCCAAGAGCCACGCAAAACCCTCTGTGCCGGTGCGTCGGAGGAGCGGATCGCCACCGCAGCACGCGTTTGGCTTGCGGCAGTGGATCTGGTACAGACACTCGCGCGTGTGGGTCTTGCGTGGATGATGCGTACGAGTGCGAGTGCATGACACTGTCACTGTTTGTACTAGGCTCCTGCTGTTTGTCAACATCGTCGCAGTCGTCGTGAGCATCTTCAGCAGCGCGCTCTACTTCCCGTCCGTCGTCTCGGACAACGTCGTCGTGCGCCAAGCGCTGACGCAAGGCGAGCGCGACTTCCAGAACAGCGGCACCGATCTCGAGGCTCCAGTTGTGACGACTTCAGAACACGAAGCGCAGAGCGAGTCAGTGCCGGATGCTGTTGATCGCGATGTGCCAACGACAACGACAACAGCTGAGCAAGAGCCAACCCCAATGACAGTGACTCTATCGCCGACTACTGCTGAGCACGAGAGCAAGAGTATCCAGCCAGCGCCAGTAGCGACTGTGCCAGAGCATCACGACGTTGTTCCAGAGGCTGTGGCAACAGCTGAAGTTGCCACTGGAGCACCAAGTCCAGTCGCCCTCAGTGCGACTGCTCCAGTCGAGACGCTCACCTCGGTCCCGACGCAGATCGTGACGCCGCAGGTCGCAATCGTAGACGCACCACAGCAGCCGACACGATCGCACACGCTACCGCCAGTCGACAACATTGCGAGTCTCATTGCCAAGATGAAGGAGAAGGCGCTGCGGGGCAGTTCGCCAGCCAACGACGGCGCTACTCGTGCATCTGAGGCGCCACTGCAGTCGATCGCAAACAAGGCAGACGGCAGACAAGTGCAGACTGCGCTCGAGCCAAGCGCGAGTGCGGCTGTCAACGCGCCACTGAAGGTGCCAGTGAGCAGTAGCAACTCGCAGCTCATGAACGAAGACGGTGAGCACTGGACGTCTTTGGCTGTGAGTTCCTGAGCTCGTACTTGAGAGACTCACACTGCGCTCTATGTGTCTTGTGAGACAGCGATCCGAACGAACCTGCTCGTGTGGCTCAAAGCCGACGAAGGCGTCGAGATGGACGACCCGATCGAGTGCCGCGCGACTGGCGCTGGCACGTCTTGCGACGTGAAAGCGTACGTCATGCGCTCTCTCGAAGCCTAGGTTCTCCTCTGCGTAAGACCCTCTCTTTCACACACATACGTACTCTCACTTGTGCAGCTGGACAAGCCAAGTCGCAGCGCCAACGCCGCAAGTGTTCGCGCCGCCGACGCGCGAGCACCTCCGACCGCTCTTTGTCCCGAGCATTCGCAACCGCAACGACCTCCCGGCGCTCTTCTTCTCCTGCCCGCTCACAAACAGCCACATCCAGCTCCACGAGTACATGACGCTCTTCTTCGTGCTCTCGCCTGCGCAGATCGAAACAGTACGTCTCTCACTGTGTGTGTCTATAGGACTCGATAGGACTCTCGCTGTCTCTCATGTGTGGACATCTATGTGACGCACTGACGCCCGATCTCGTGCTCCGTGCGTTCGCTACGCTAGACTGGGAACCTGTTCAAAGCGCAGAAGTTCTTTGGCAATGCGCCGTACGGCCAGTTCTTCTTCCACGGCGGCAAGCCCGGCTTCCTCTCGAGTGGCGGTGTCCGCGAGCTCGGCTCGCAAGCGACGAGCGGCGCGTTCTACTTGCTGACGTACCGCCTCCGCGGCGACTCGGTCGAGCTCAAGATGAATCGGCAGCACTGGCGTCGCGGCACCGACGACGACCGCGCCGACGCGTTCAAAGTGCGCATGTCGAACAACGCTGCGCTGAGTCTCGGGAACGTTAAAGCGCTCTGCGATACGAACGCCTTCCAAGGACGCATCGCTGAAGTCTTGGTCTACGACAATGTCCTCTCAGACGCTCGCGTCGACGACGTCGAGTCGTACCTCGAACAAAAGTGGTGGGACGAACCGTTCGAAGCAGCGGCGCTAGCTCCAGCTCGTGGTAGCATTGAGCCTGATGCGGCAACCGCAGCAGCCGTATTTGAGCCGTCAGAAGAGCTCACGACAGCACGTCAAGAGAGCGATCGAGCGACGGATGCGGATGAAGGCGACGCGACAGATCATGTTGCGGCTAGTCTGACCGAGACATCGCCACCAATACCTCACGACGACGAGACTGCGTCACCAGAGCCGCAAGCACAGGAAGATGTCGACAACAACGACAACGAGCAACAGAAAGAGAGCGAGCCGACAGCAACAGCAGCAGTGGATGCGCCGTCGGAGCCGCTGACGTTCAATCCCGAAGACGTGTTCGAGTGGACGCCGCCAGAGGCAGTGCTTGCAACGAAAGCGCGCGGCCACGAGCTCGCCGTCGAGTGGTCGCGCCGCGTGCGCGAGACGATCGAGTCGATCCGGAGCTTCAGTCTCGGCGGCGAAGTCCTGCGCGCGTTCATCCGGAGCCGCAAGCAGGAGCTCCTTGCGCTGCGCCAGGACCTCTTTGCGTAAGTCTAAGTCCCTCACCAAGATGTGACTTGGTTTGACAAAGGTCAGGCTTTCCAGTGGTTCAAGCCTGAGTGAACATGCAATTGCTATTCGCACGGCTTTTTATTATCCGCACGGCTATTTTCTGGACAGCTCGACCGAAAGTGCCAGAACGAAATCGACGCCATCCGCTCACGTCGTCGTCGCCGCTCGATCTCGACCGCAGCTCTGCCGCTCGCTCGCTACGTCTCGATCACCCCACGACCAACGTCGCTATCGCCATGACGTCTGCTGCTTCGCTCGCGCTCCTGCGTCTCAGTCAGCGCGCAACGACGACTGCTGCTGTGCGCCAGACGCGGCTCAGTGTCGCGCCATTCGCAACGTCGGCTGCTGTCGCGGACGAACCAGCCAAGCCTGCGCGTCGTCGCTTGCGCGAGCTCCCACCACCGCTCAAGCTCGTACGTTCTTGCTTCGTATATGCTCGCGTGTGTTGCCTACAAGCTCGTAGCACTCACGCGTTGTGACCTCGTATTGCCTTTCACAGACGGACGCTGCCGCTGAGCGCATTCGGGAGCTGCTCGAGGGCAAACCGGACGCGATTGGCATTCGGCTAGGCGTGCGAACGCGTACGTCTGCGCCTCTGTATGCTTGCATCTACTATAACAAACACACTAACACTATGACGTATGTGCATGTGCAGGCGGCTGCAATGGCTTGTCGTACACGATGAACTACGCCGAGAAGAAGGAGAAGCTCGAGGAAGAGGTGGCGGAGAAAGGCGTGCGCGTGTTTGTCGAGCCGAAGGCGCTGTTCCACGTCGTGGGCACGACGATGGACTTCCAGACCACGCCCGTGTCGTCCGAGTTTGTGTTTGAGAACCCGAACGCGAAGGGGAGCTGCGGCTGCGGCGAGAGCTTCAACGTCTGAGCCTGTAGCGCTTGCGAGCTGCTCGGTACTGGTCGACCAACCGCGCGCTTGGCTACGTGCACACACACCTTTGCTTATCTAATGAATAGACGACACTGTCACTGCTCATGGTGTTTGTTCATTGTCCTCGTAGTAGTAGTAGTAGTAGTGATCGAAGCGCTAAGTGATCTCGACGGTCGACTTCTTGAGGTCGTGTAGCGGCGTCTGGCGCGTTGCAAAGCGCGCAAACTGCTCGGGTGAGAGACGATCGATGTGGCTCGACGTCCTGTAGTCGAGCGGCTCGTGCCCGAGCGCAAAGTGCGTCGCGCGGAGATCTGTTCACACAGACGTGGGCGATCAGATAGTGTGAGTCTGCGAGCACTCATACGCTAGATCTACACACACTAAACGTACCGTTCTTGACTGACTCGGCCATGACCGACGGCTTGAAGCCCTTGAGCTTGTTCTCGAACGCGCTTTTGGCTTCCGAGACGTACTCGACCTCGTCGTCGTACGAGATGCCGCGCGTTGGACGCGGTCCCGTGCGCTTGCGGATCTCGTTCCGTAGTGCGATCGTCTCCGCCACGGCGTCTTTGTTCCACTGCGTCGCGAGCTGCGTCGACGTGACGAATGGTGCGACGTCAGCTCCAAAGCCTGCAGACGTGCGCGTGAGCATGTCCTTGGCCTCGGCGCTCATGTGCGCCGTGTACTTGTGGACCTCGCCAGTCGGATCGAGCTGCCGACTCGAAATCGTGAAGTCGCGCTTCTTCCCTTTCTCGCCAAACTGCACGTGGCAGAGCTTGTTCACGTTGTCAGCAGGCTTGATCATGCTCCCATTGCTGCTGCTGTCGCTCTTGCCAGCGAACTGGTTCATGAGCGCACTGCTCGTCTGGTACTCGCTCGCGTCGTAGCCAAAGACAACGGACGCTTGCTGCCGATTCTCGCGACCGACCATGACGCTCTCTCTTGCTTGCTCTCTCTCGTGTTCGTCTGCTGTACGACGCACGCGCTCTTTCAATGCGGCGTCTCTTGTCTTGTGGCACTCAATGTGAAGCGCATCAAGTGCTCTGAACAAGCAAGAGCGAGCTACTCTTAGGATGTGCATCAAGGCCATTTGAGGCACTGATGATAAGACGCGATAAGACGGCATTGGGAACTTTGTGCTGCGAGATCTTACGGCTTTGCACCGATCGAGTGCCGACCGATACATACAGGATGCTCCCTTACAGCTCTTGCGCATCGTGCTACATGCTCTAGCGACCTCTGTCAATGGCATCGCTAGCAAGTTGAGCTAGCTTTTCGTGATCGCTCCTTAAGAGTGCCAGCAAGTCTCTGGAATGCGCCGTTGCTTGTTTCACCTTCACATACAGAGCTCACTCACGCACTCCTGTGAAGACAGACCACGTGCATGAAGAGCAAAGAGACCGAGCAGCACACAGCGCTGGTGTCGTCGTCATGGAGGTCTTTGGAGGTCGTCCTTCATGAGACAGCACCTCGTTCTCTGATTCTATTACCTTTATTTCATCACTATCAAACGACCAACTCAAGAACACCTCACTTTCATCTCTATCGAAATCTAAACAGCGCGCTGAACACACCGACACAAAGACACAGACGACACTGAGAAGCATCATGAGCAGCAGCAGCGCAGCGTGGGAGCAATGGGGCGCCAAGCGTCCGACAATGGCCGCGACGACGACCGCTGCGACCGCAACCGCGACTGCCTCGGCTGCGTTCCAGAACCTCTTGCGGAGCTCGCCGCTCGTCGCTGCAGCTGCTGAGAGCAACGCGGCGACGGCCACAACTGCATCGCTTAAGAAGCTCTGGGACTCGGCGCGCGACCTCACGCGCAACGCAGTGCAGCCAGCGGGCGCAGCGTCGCCTGCGTCGTCGACAACGTCGACTGTTGCATCTGACGTCGATGCACTCGAGAGCGGTCAGAGCAAGCGCAGCGACGATGCCAGCGCAGATGACGACGATGCGTCGAACGACAGCAGCAGCGCGACGTGGCCGCTCTTTCGCCGCAAAACGAGCACGAGTGAGAGCGTGTACCTGCCGACTATGAGCTGGTACGTCGCAAGCCATGCGTCTCTATCTGTCTCTATACGTACTAACACCAGTGTGACGCGCTTGATAGGAACGCGCGCTTTCAGTACTTTGTGCTCATGACGCTCCTCGGCCTCGTGTTCTTTGGCATGGCGTCGCTCTTCCTCCCACTCGTGCGTCCATCATCTACTACGCTTTGGATCTAGTCAAGTCAGCTCACTCACTCACGCACGTACTCTCTATGGCTCTGATGCGTCTGTAGCTCCTCGTACGACCGTCCAAGTTTGCGCTGAGCTTCACGTTTGGG
Organism: Pythium guiyangense; assembly: GCA_003730235.1. NCBI lineage: Eukaryota > Oomycota > Peronosporomycetes > Pythiales > Pythiaceae > Pythium > Pythium guiyangense. The sequence continues at coordinate 153,129 of QXDM01000131.1, forward strand.
AGCCTGTGCTTCATGACGGCGTTCGCGATGCTCAAGGGCCCTGCGGCGTACGTCAAGGGTCTGCTTGAGCCCAAGCGTGTGGTGCTCACACTCGCGTACTTTACGACACTCGGTGCGTCTGTCTAATATTATGAACTACAAGGTGCTCGCTCTGCTGTTCACGACGGACTGACTGTGTCTGTGGCGCAGGCGCGACGCTCTACAGCTGCCTCGTGCTCGGGAACTACGTCTTCGTGGTCTGCAGCGCCGTGCTACAAGTGCGTCCACGCTCTCGCTCTCGCTCTTGAGCATGCCAGCGTCTCTCACACTTTATGACCGTATGCTACAGCTCGTGACGCTCAGTGCGTTTGCGATCTCGGCGCTTCCTGGCGGCAGCGCGCGTCTCGCAAGTGCGTCCTATTGTCTTGTAGCCCCTGCTCTCTCTGTCGCGTGGATACTGACAGACGAACGAACGTATTGCTGTTGTGCCATGATCGTTCTAGCGCTGCGTGTGCTGTTTACGAAAGTCGCGCGACAGCTCGTGCAGACGCTCGCGCGCGTGTTCCGCTAGTGTCTCGCATACGCTGCATTGCGATGGACGTGCGCAGGCGGATTCCTTACTTACTTTATACAACGACGTCTCGACACACACGATCGTCTTCATGTGCTGCTGCTGCTGTGGCTCTGCTAGTGAGACGAACGACTGTCTGCGCGTCGCTGCTTCGTGCGCGTCTGGTGGTCGTCCATGTCGCTCCACGCCTGCCAGGAGCACTTCTGTCAGCTGCAGCACTTTGTGTATACACACACATAGGAAAAGCCTTGCGTACGAGTCGGTCGTGCGTCTCCTTGAGCGGGTCGTACTCGGGCGTGCGCTCATCGAGCCACTTGATGCCAGCCATGAGCACGACGCAGAGCGCCGCATAGCCAGCGCTGCCAAGCGAGAAAGAAAGAGAGCGAATGAGCACAATGACAAGCAAACAACACATGTGCGCACAAGCACACAGACCTCTGGCGCGTCGAGAGATTCCGGAACGGCAGGAACATGGCACTTGCTCGACGTGTTGCTTGACGACTTGCTTGACGAGTTGCTTGACGACTTGCTTGACGAGTTGCTTGAGTGTGTGTGTTTTGAAAGGCAAGTGCCATAAGGCTCACTTCCATACTAAAAGCAAGATGTTTGGCTGAACTGAGCATTTTTATACACAGCATAAGTTAAAGTGCAAAACCTTAATTTTAGCACTACGACAATTTGAAATAGAGTTTCACTTCACATAGTAAGTCAAGCGAATAAGCGTCCTAGTATCGCTTTTGTCACTATCAAAGACTCAACTTCGATTCGGTCAGCATACATTTTCAAGTCAATAAGCGATCGAAGCTGATGCCAGCTTCAACACGAACCTGGTAGTGCGTCCTTGACGGCTCGTCCTGCTCTCGGAGCTCGACACGTGCGGCGGCGCAACAGCAGCAGCCAATTCGCAGACGATGCGATCCTCCAGTGCGTCGCGACCAACGAGCTCGTGCCGACGCTCAGTACATCGCAGCCGATCGCACAGCTCGCGACGCGGTGCTTTGCGTTCAAGCCAGCGTTCCAGCCGAGTGCACCAGAGGTGGCGTACGAGCTTCGGAAGATCCAGAAGCGCTTCACGAGCTCGAGTATGTGAGAGACTATGAGAGACAATGGTCGAGTGTAGCGTGTGTGTATGCGAGCCATCAGTCGAGCTAGCGAGAGTGTCCTTGGGTTTGAAACAGGCCAACTTGACAGCCGCAGCTCTTCGTATCCGTGCTATACGATAGCCATGTCCTGCGCACCTTGTCGAGGTCGCCGCGAGCGAGTCACGAGTGCTCCAGTTTGACTGCAGGACACCGCTCTCGTGACCTCTCGACGCGTAACCCAGACCGACGCGCGAGCAACGATGAGGCGAAACCATGTCGACGAACCTCCTCTGCACACGATACGACAGGCAGTCGCGGTCGCCGTTGTGGCGATGGCGGAGACGCAATGATGGCAATGTGCTGAAGTGGCTGAGCATCGCGGTTCCGGTCGAGGGCGAATGCACACTCACTCGCTGCCATGCGCCGCGCCACTCGTTCATTTGATCGGCTGTGCGCACGCCGTCGCGATGGTCTCTGCGACGAAGCACGGGCGGCGATGGCTCTGTACGCTTGTGCTCGCCGCCGGTGTGTCAAGCAACAGTGGTCGGCGCGCATCAGCGCTCGCAGCTACGAATGGCACGGCCATGAACACGACTTCAGCTGTGCGCTCGCCAGCGCCGCCACCTTTGACAGCAGCCGCTCCGTCAACGCGGGCGGACAACGCCGCGCTGTTTTGCCTCGGGTTCCTTCTCCCAGACCAGCGCTCGGTCGTCACGACTGTATCATGTGCGAGCGACTCGAGTGCACGTATCGTGCCGATCGGCGCTGATCAGGCGCCAGTGGCTGTAGATGCCTCGTCGTTCGCGCTCCGTGAGCAAGCTCTCTGCACAAACGACGGTGTCGCTGTCGACGCCTCGGTCACGGTCGCAACGCTCCTCGATCCGCGCGCGAAGCTCAGCTCCAGCATCATCTTTGACGTCCCGACTACTGCCTCGACAAGCGATCAAGCGCAGCGCATGGTGCGCTACACACTCAAGCAACAGATCGCACCATCGAACTCCGATCACCGCTCTCCTGGTACAGATGTTGCGCTCGCGCAGTCCGAGCTCCGCGCGGTTGCGGCGAGCGAGTGTGACGCAATCGCCGCCAAGACACTTGCGCAGCACAGTCGAGGCACCACGCTGTGCGCCAAGAGAGAGTGGCAGAGCGTTGCCGAGTGCCAGCGCGCGCAGCAAGGCAGCGAACCACTTGGTGCAGGTCTTCATACAGACACTACTGAGCTCGTGACGCTCCAGCAACGCGACGCAGAGTACGCGGTCGGCTTTGTCACAGCGCGCTCGCCGTGCAGCGCGAGTGGCAGTCGCGTCTTCCTCGTCTCGGCCGTCGTCGTGGATCAAGCGCTCGGTGGTGATGGCGGTGCGTCTCTATCTCTCGAACTGAGAGTCTCGACTCGCACTGTGTCTGGCGTGTCTCCTGCTGATTGTCTGCAGCGCCTGCCAGAACATCGGCTCCTCCTCCATCGAGTCCTCTCACTGTCGCTCCAGCACCAAGTCCCTCGCATCTCACGAGCGAACCACCAGCACCGACCCGCTCAGCACCGGCCAGCTCAGTGTCATCGCCGTCTCCTCTCAACACCTCAGTCACAAGCAGCTCGTCGCCAGTCGTGAACGCCACCACATTCGTGCCTTTGCCGGTGATCTCGGTGCCATCCAACTCTAGCTCCGGCTCCGGTTCAAAGATGCTAGACACTTCGTCGCCAGTCGTTGGCGCGAGCACGAGCAGTCAGTGGCCTGCCGCTAGATCGGACTCGAATGCGAGCGCAAGTGGCGACAACAGCAGCGTCCCACGCGACGTCGTGCCACCAGCGATTCAGTACCCGTTCTCGTACCTGACGCGTCGCGAGTCCATGCCGATGGCGTTGGTCCTTGCGATCCTGTTCACGCCGATGTTCTTGGTCACGAGCGCCGCGTGGACTGAAGACGAGAGCCGCGACGCGACGGGCTGGATGGTGCAGTTCGAGGACGATTCGATCGCAGTCGAGTTGCTCGAGGTCGAGAGCACCAACTGGACTCCAGATTGTCTGTCGTGCGAGCTCGTGCTCATCAAGCTCGAGCGGCCGTACATTCGAGACGGCGTCGTGCTCCTTGGGTTCCCACTCTCCGTGTCGCAGATGCGCGCCGTTCCGTTCCAAGTGGCGTTCTTCGACCCTGTGCGCTCGCTCGAGCCACCATCGCCTACGCCAGCGAGTCCTGCGTTCCATCTCAAGCCACTGGAGCAGTGCGACCTCGACACGGCGAGCGCAGAAGGACCGCTCTGCCTCCAAGCCGAGCCGAACGGCACCAGTACGCGTACGACCGCCAGCAGCGACCGCATGGGCTTTGTGTTCTTTGACGGCAAGCTCGTGGGACTCGCAGTTCCGCCGCCGCCATCTCCGACCACACCAGAAGCGACGCCAGGGTCACCGTACTCGGTCTTGCTCACGCACCTGGTGTCCGCGAAGCGTGCGATGTTCGTCGACAGTGTGACTGATGAGACAGCCGTGTGGGAGCTGGACAACGCGTACCAGCCTGAGCGCATCAAGCTCCGTCGCGCAGTGGTCCAGCTCTTCAGTCGAGGCAAGCATCTCTCGTGCGGCGGCGTGCTCGTAGCGCCAGCGCACGTCCTGACTACAGCGTCGTGCGTCCTGAACAACGAGATCTCGTCCTTGATACACGGTGTCGGTGATGCGGTGCGCGACGCCGACGTACTGCCAGACAAGACTGTGGTCCATCCACTGAACAGCGCGTCGCGTCTGGAGTACGACTTTGCAGTCCTGACGCTCGAGTCGCCGCTCCCAGCCTCTTATGTGATCGACGTCGAGGCGACAGCGTTCACAGCTAAGGACCAAGTCGCACGTATCGACTTGAGCGCGTTCTACGGTGACTGCGCAAGTGCAATCGCCGGCGACGCGCTGTGCGTGGATCCCGTGACTGGCGAGACGTCAGCGACGCTCCTCTGTGTGCGCAATACGTTTGAAGGCGGTGACAGCGACCCTCCGGCGGACGCCAGCAGGATAGCTCTCGTTGGAGTGTGGCAAGACCGAGTCTCGTTCTTGGGCTTTCAGCTCGCTGACGGATCGCCGCCCTCTGTCTTTGCGCGCGCCGCCGTAGCTCGGAGCTTTGTCGAGTCTGTTGTCGCAGCGCATGCGCCAGACGCGTTCGCGAGCAGCTCAGTCATCCCAGACGACCTCCTCGCCGCAGCGCTCCCGTTCCCATTCGCACACCTCTCGCGGCGTGGCAAGGCGTCGATGGCGTCGATCGCCGCAGTCTGGATCGCCCCAACTTTCTTGCTCACGAACTGCGACTGGATCGGCGCGGCGTACCGCTCGATGTCGAACTGGGGCATGTCGTTCGCCGACGACAACGTCCCAGTGGCGCGGCTCATGTGCGAGGAGCAGTACCGCGCTGCGGTAGGACTACCGCCAGACACAACGCCATTCCGCAGCAACCTTGCGCTGATCGAGCTCGAGCGACTACCAGGCGCAGTGGCACGCTCGGCTTTGTCAGTCGCGTTCCTCGACCCGGCACTGCTCTGGAGCGGTCTCCCTGAAGATCCTGGTGCGTCGTATGCTGGCGTAGGCAGCGCATGCTCGCTGAACGACACAGTTGCGTCTGCGAGCCTCCGGTGCGTGCGCGCGACGTTCTCTGGAGTCAACGCATCGACGCGCAGTACGCCGCTTCGCATGGGCTTTGCACTTGATGAAAACGGCTCGGCGCTCGGCAGGAGCGTCGCGGCGGCCACCCCCGATCAAGACGACAGCGTGCGCACGCTGTTCCATCGGGTGGACGCGCCAGCGCAGAAGAGGTTCGTGCGTGCGATGACGAAGCTCTGGAGCCAAGGCGACGTCACACAAGGCGACACAGCGTACACTCGCGCCGCAGTTCAGTTCCTCACCGCGTCTGGCGAGGTCGCGGACTGCGGCGGCGTGCTCGTTGGGCATGGCATGTGCTCACGACTGCGTCTTGCGTCGAGCGCCACACGATATCAGACGTCAGGTACGGCGCTGGCCCAAGCGCTGGAGTCGTGGGCATCGTCTCCAACGAGACAGTAGTGCATCCATTGTACCGGCGTGGCGATCCGCAGGCGCTTTGGTACGACCTCGCGATCATCACGTTGTCGAAGGCGCTACAGATGCAAGCGCTCGCGGTGCTCGCGCCGTTTGACCTGCCGATCGGCAGCGGCGTCACCATCGGCATCGTACTGCGCGGCGGCGTTCATGGTTCACGTGGAGTCGTCGTGGTCTTGCTTGCGGTCCCTCTGGACTAAAGTTAACTTTGTAGGAAGTTCCGCGTTGCGTGTTGGTTGCAAATGCAGAAGTGAGTTGCTAGACGCTCGCGCTACGTTCTACTCGTACGATCGGCTTCCACCTACTCAGGTGAGTGCTAGCCTCCTCGAGCCGAACTTGGCGTTGAACTTCCAGCTGCAAGCATCTGGTTGCGGTTGAAGTCTTGTAGTCCAGAACAGCCGACTACACACACGGAGACTACAACCCACGGAGCAATGCGCTCATGGGGCTCTTGGACGGCCAAGTCGTGCTGCTCGGTCTCCAAGTCGGTCCAGCGGATGGCAATGGCCCGCGCAGCGACACGTACGTGAGCATCGCTGGAGCCGCCAACTTTATCAACACGCTCGTCTTCGGACACCAGTGGGCCGGTCACCATACCAGTCATCAAGAGCCATCGGCGACAGGCAACACCTTCGTCGCAGAGCTTCGGCTGAAGAAGAACGGACAGAGCTTCTGCGGCGGCGCGCTCATTGCACCGCACTTCGTGCTCACAGCGGCGCACTGTGTGTCCGGCAAGCTCGTGAACTGGGTTAGCATGGGCATTGGCGACACGCGCGAAGCGAGACGATCGCCGTCGGTCGCATCTGGAGCCACAACGGGTTTGGATCGCTGAACACCTACTCGTTCGACGCAGCGGTCCTGGAGCTCGCGGCGCCAGCACACCACACTCCGATTCCAATCGCCATGGCGACGAACGACACTTGGGACTTCAAAGACGGCGCACAAGCCGAGCTCGCGTACATCGGCAGCTCGACGCTCGCGAGCGCCACTAGGAACGACGAGATGGGGATGCCGATTTCGCTCTGGTCGCGTGGCAAGTGTCGAGCCACTGTGCCAGACGTAGACGACAGTGTGCTCTGTGCTGGCGGAGGAGGGGACCGAGACGCGTGCGTGGGCGACTCGGGGAGTCCACTCATCGTCTACCCAAACGGCGTCGACGCTGTCTTGGTCGGACTCGTGAGCGCCGGCTTTGGCTGCGGACGAGCTGGGATCCCAGGGCTCTACACGCGCGTCGCGGCGATCCACGACTTTATCAACTCGCACGTCGCGCCACGCGTTGTGCCGATCGACGTGGGCGCGCGTGAGCCAGCCAGACTGCCAATGATCGTAAGCAAGTCGCCTAGTCTGCCACCAACGCTGTTGTCCGACCAACCAAGTCCAGGAAGTCGCTCCAGTCCTCCTCCTCCGGCAGTACCACCACGGGTGACATCGCCACTCACAACCAGTGCTAGTCAAAACAACAGCAATCCCTCTGCCATACCTGCGCCGACTGTGCCAAGCAGACGAACGCCATTCCCATCGGCGCTGTCGCACGAAGAGCTCCCCCCGACGCACGACATCACGCGCGACAAGATCGCGCGGTTCCTCCTGAGCGGCAGCACCGACGCATTGCCAGTCTCCTCTGATCTGCGCGAGCGGCTGCTGAGCCGCACAAACAGCATGATGCTATACTCGACTGGCGGCTTCAGCCACGTCGCGCGCGTGATCCAAGTGCATGACGCACTGGCGCTCAACCAGCACCAGGATCGCTTCGGGTCGGTGCAAGCGCGGCGATCTGGGACTCCACAACCGCAGCAACAGGTATCAACGCGCGCTCAAGCAGCATGCACTTGAGTAACGTGGATCGACCTGGAGCTCTGAAGTAGCTGTAGTCGCACACAAGAGACGAACATGTGAGAGAGTAGAGCTCCTGTGAGCTCCTGCGAGTTCGTGTGAACGGTGTTGCTTGTTGATCAGACTAGCCGTCAGATAATGACAGAGTCGTAGTCGTTCAAACTGAGAGTCATGCGAGTCGACTGCATAGATAGAGGTGTCGATGGATGTGGGTCAAAGTGTGAGAAGAGAGCAGAGCGAACGCGTACTCCGAGTGATGAACGAGAGGCACGAGAGGCACTTGACGAGCGTTCGCTTCGTGAGGTCTTGAGCGCCAAGTCGATCTTGCGTTTGATGTGTAATACACTAATACTTCGATAAAGTACGAAATTTGGACGTGGAGCTTGTGGTGCTCATTACGACTGACGGACAGGACGGCGCGAACAAGTCCTGGCGCAGTTGAGGAGGTCTCAAGATGCCAAGCATGGTGTCCGCTCTCTCTAGATCTCGAAGACCTCACGCTCGAGCTTGAGACTTCGTCATGCGTACTTTACTGATGAGTAACTGTATCTCTATCAAAAACCAAGGTATATTCATATGAAAATACGCGCAGGAATGATGGCGACGACAATCGTCAAGTGCAACAAGCAGGCAAGTGCTGCAAGACGACGCGCGGGCGAGCGCAAGACGGCGATGTGTGGCTCTGGCGTCGCGAGTGCGTCCCATGGCCGAGACAACGAGGCGTCGTCGCTCTTGTTGCTGCGATCCGAATGCGCGTTGGTCTTGCATCGAGATCGATCTGAACGCGCTGCAGCCGCTGCACACCCACTGCCTTGGCAAACACGTCCCTTGCTCTTGGTCGTCAGGCGACGCCACGACGCGAAGCGCTCTTCGTGACGTATCCCAGCATTCACTGGGCTGCGTCCTCGACGATGGAGTGTCGTCATTCGTGACGAGAAGCAAGCGCGTGAGGTGTCTCTAGAGCACTCGAGCACTCGTACTCAGTGCTTGCGCTCGTATCACAGACGAATGCGCTTCCCAGGAGCTCACGAAGTCGAAAGGATCGGGAACTTCTTCGAGTCGGACACAACGACCGACCGACCGAGCATCGCTGCTGCGCCTCGTTTCATCAACACCCACGTCACGCTCGTGCGTTATCACACGGCCTGGCGTTGCGGCGATCGCGAGACAGACAGACAGACGACTTGGTAAGCACGCGCGTCTCGTATCGAACTGTTGCGAGTCTCGTTTGCAGACGCAGCACGTGGTTCCGCTGAAGCGTGAACCCACTGGCCCACGACGCTACTCGTCCTCCTGCTCTTCGTCTTGCTCGCGTCCAGCAGCCTCGCATTCGCAAATCGCCACGCAAGTACCGACCACCACCAGCAGCAACGCGCTTCAGGACGTCCGTCAGCTTCGACTCGTGTGTTCTCGATGCAGTGGCAACAACAACGAAGCGTAGCCGTCGCGCTCGCTGTGCTTGCTGGATCGCTCTCGCACCATGTCCTCGCAGCGACAACGACAACAACGAGCGCACTCGCTGCGACTGCGTCATGTCCATTGGTTGCTCTAGGCTCGCTCACGTTTGCGTGTGACAGCGCCTGCGCGTGCAGCAGTCAAGCGTGCATCGCCGCAGACACGAGCAGCTCTGCGTACCGATGCTTTGTGCCCGCGACGACTGCGTTCACGCTGCTCATTCCGTTCAACGCCTCGACGAACGCGTCGCTCAGTCGCACGAGCTTGCCGTCGTACGAAGTCATCAAAGGCGCGTCGGACCTGAGCACCACCGCGTGGGCGAACAACGACGACGTCACCGCGATCGCACCGCTTGCTCTGCCGAAAGCGACAACGAACGTGTACGACCTCGGATGCTCTTGCCTCGCTGGCTGGCAGTGCACTGACCTGTGCAGCGTGTGTCTGCGCCTCCAACAGCACGATCCGAGGCGGGAGCAGCGTCCGGGGCGTCTCGAAAGGCTTCGTCGCGAGCGTCGACGTCGACCCGAAGTTCCTCGCGACGCAAGCGCAAGGGACGTATCTCAACCTCGCGAATCTGAAGCTCACGAGTGCGATCGACGGGCTCGTCGCGAACCTCCCGAGCGACCTCCAGACGCTCGACGTCTCAAACACAGTGCTCATTGAGTTCCCAACTGGCGTGACGAAGCTCAAGCAGCTCCGGAACCTGTGCGTCTGCGTTGCTGTTGTCCTTGCTGCTGCTGCTACTACTACTCTCTGTCGTAACTCGGAGCGCTTGACGTCGCAGGTTGCTGTCATACAACAACATCGAATGCATCACTGCAGCGCACGTGATGGCGGATCTCACGGCGCTGTACGGAGCTCCTGGGGTCTCTGCTTCGAGTGCATGAGGGCGCTGTGACTGACTCGGACTCTGTCAATCTGGTGCTCGCTAGACGCCTCTCGGCGAACAAGATCACGTCGTTCGCCGCTGTGTTCCCCAAGCTCGAGTACCTGTACGTAGCGATGGCTCGTATCTGCTGTGAAAGACGCCACTGCTCTCATACGCACGTACTCGCGTGCGTCTGGCGTACGTGTGAAGCGTAGAGACCTCCAGTACAACAAGCTCACGTCTGTGCCAAGCGCCATGGCGAAGCACACGCGACTCAAGACGCTGTACGTCCTTGTTCTTTCCTCTTCGTGACGCCTTCGGCACTCACAGACTCACACGATGTGATGAACTAGGGACCTTGGTGGCAACGGCATCACAGCGTTCCGACAGTCACAAGCACCGCCGAACCTCACGATTCTGTACGCCATCCGCCCTTCGCATCACCTACCACCACCACCACACTCACGCTCGCTCGCTCTCTGCCTCTGTCGGCGTGGCGCAGGTCGCTCTCGGGCAACAACGTCGCGTCGTTCGAAGCGCACATCCCGTCGCTCGAGTGGCTGTACGTGTCTCTGACGGAGGACTTACCTGTGGTCGCCACATGCGCTCACACGCCACCGCCTCCAGTGACTTGTTTGCCAACAGCTTGACCGAGTTCCCCGTCGCAGTCTTCAGCCACGCGAACCTCACGCTGCTGTACGTACATGCGCTTGAGAGAGAGACGAACGACGGACTTGACTGAGCGCTCACGCATGTGGCGCTTGTGCAGCTACGTCCACGGCAACTCCAAGATGAAGGACGTGGCGTTCACGAGCGCGCAAGTGAGCTTCCTCAACGCGCTCGCGTCGTTCATCATCGACCAGACGAGCTTACGGAGCAACTGCTTGGAGACGCAGCAGGTCACGCTCAAGACGCACGGCTACACGGTCTGCGTCACGGGCGAGAAGGACATGGCGACGATCCTCGGACCGCGCGTCGTTGCGCCCGTACCGACGTGGCCTGAAGCGCCATCAACTGCTGACCCGATCGAGTTGACGACGCCGGCGCCGAGTGCGTCGGATCCATCAGCAGCAGCCACGACGTCGACACCTGTTGTGCCGATCGCAGTTGGCAGTGGCGCTGTCGTGCTCTTGCTCCTCGTGTGCGTCGCTGTGCTCCTCTGGAAGCGCCGCAAGGCGACCGCAAAGACCAAAGACGCCACCAAGTACGGCACGATCAACGACTCAGACACGACTCGCTTTGGCAGCAGAGACAGCAGCCACGACGGCCACATCGGGATCTGGAACGACGCCGAGCTCCAGTCGCTTCGCGTCGACGCCAGCGACGTCCAAGAAATGGAGAAGCTCGGCAGTGGCGCGTTCGCAGACGTCTGGCTCGTGCGCTTTCGCAGCGCGGAGCTCATGGCGTCGAAGCGTCTGCGCGCGAGTGACGTGAGTCGGCAGCGCACGCAGGACTTTGTGAGCGAGATCAAGCTCGTGGCGACGCTCTCGCACCCGAGCATCGTCGAGCTCAAGGGCGTGGCGTGGATCCGCGAGTCCGACCTGCAAGCTCTGTTCGAGTACATGGACCGCGGCGACTTGCGCACGTACCTCGTGGACCCGCACGTGCCGCGGCAGTGGACGGCCGAGAAGCTCCAGATCGCGATCGACGTCGCCGAGGCGCTCGTGTACGTGCACTCGTTCAGTCCGGCGCTCGTGCACCGGGACCTCAAGTCGCGCAACGTCTTGCTTCAGAGCGTGTCGTCGGGTGTGTGCGGTGGTGGCGATGCCAATGGCAATAACGTTGGTGGTGGTGGCCAAGGTCCAAGTGGTGATCGCGGCACAAGCGACATTGTCATCCGAGCCAAGCTCACGGACTTTGGCGTCTCGCGGTACCAGAGTCAAGAGAACACGATGACCGCCGGCATCGGCACGAGTCGCTGGCTCGCGCCCGAAGTCATCGCCGGTGACACGAACTACGGCGCGCCGGCCGACATCTTTTCGTTCGGCGTCCTGCTCTCGGAGCTCGACACGCACGCGATCCCGTACAGCGACATGCGCGGCGCAGGTGGCGACAGCAACAGCAGCAGCAACCATCACCACAAGCACCAGTTCGCAGACGTCGCGATCCTCCAGCGCGTCGCAGCAGGCGAGCTCGTGCCGACGCTGAGCGCGTCGTGTCCGTCGAGCATCGCCGAGCTCGCGACGCGGTGCTTTGCGTTCAAGGCAGCGGACCGACCGAGCGCGCCGGAGGTGGCGTACGCGCTGCGGACACTGCGCAAGAGTCTCGGGAGCCTGGACCTCTAACAGAGTGGTGAGAGAGAGAGTGAGGCTAGCTACGAGCGTGTATGCGTCTGCTAGCGTCCTACAAAGCCGCTAGTTGATCTTGGCGTTGCTAAAGTCCATCTCGGGGTGCTGCGCCATGAACTTCTGGAGCACGCTCTGCTTCTGGAGCTCGTCGCTCGACGGCAGCCCGAGCGCCTTCTGCCGCTGGTCAAACATCATCTTCTCAACTGTCTGCCGCGTGTCAGCGTCGAGGTCTGCGAGCTTCGAGTTCTCTGGCTGCACCTTCTTCGTGTCGATCTCTGCGTCGCCTTTGATGATCGTCTTCCACCACTCCATGGCGTTCTCCTTCTGCAAGTAGACGCAGATGCGGTTGCCGTCCTCGAGCGTCCAGAAGCTGTCGTCGACCTTGATCTTCTGGAAGAGCGCGCCGTCCACGAGCGGCTCTTTGGCGCCTCTGAGACCCACGCGCAGGCGCGTCGCAGTGATCACGACGTCGACTTGACGCGACTTGGTGCCGTCAGGAACCGCAAAGTTCGCTTGCGCTTCCTGGAGCGTCTGCGTCCAGACGTACTTGTCGGTCGTGCCGCCGTTGCCGACTGGCGCTGCGGATACCGAGCGCTAGAGTGAGTGCTGTGGGCAATAGGACAGAGAGTGGATGTGCTAGGTACGTACGTGGCGCGTCGTCGTCGTCGTCTGCGTCGTCCGTGGCGTCAGTCGTTGTTGGCGTTGGTGCTGCTGGTGCCGGGTCGTCGCTGTCGTGGATCTCTTCAAAGCGCGGCGGCTCAACAGCCGCAGCAGCAGCTTGCTGTGCGTGCTTCGTCTCTTGCTCTTGCTGCTTCTTCTTGCGCTTCGCCTCGTCCTCCTGCTTCTTCAAGAGCTGCGCTTTCTCAGCCAAATGCGCTTGCTTGCGCACGCACTGGAGCACCATGTCCTCGACCTTTTGCGGACTCGCGCCTGTGAAGAAGTCGGTCTTGCGCCGCAAGAACGAGAAGACCGTGTCGAGAAGCGGCTCAATGCCGCGCTGCGTCTGCGCAATGTTCATGAGCAGCGCATCGAAGCGGTCGGTCTCGCTCATTATCGTCGTCGTCGTGAAGCGTCAAGCACAGGCAGTCGCTCTTGATGGATCGAATGATCGAATGATCGGCATTTGGGATCCGCTGACGGAGTATTTTGTGATAGTGACATAAATGAGGTTGTGATCGACCATTCGAGATTTTGTGGTTGCGCTAATACACATTTGTTAATGCGACCATTGAAAATGAAACAAGGGTGCGGATGTGCAACGTAACAGACAAATCTGTGACGTGTGCAAACTTGAAAATGAAATTGTGATTGACTCAGGTCGATACGTTTGACGAACGGCTCACGCAGCAAGATGGTGAGGACATGGTGCCGCTTCGATCGTCGCTGGTGGCCGCTCGTGAACGGCGTGCGCAGCGCGCTTGCGTTCTTTGACGCCAGCGCAGTGAACGCCGCAGCATTTGCTGGGACCCGCGAGTTCACGCACTGGTACATTGGCACGAGCGATGAGACTGAGAGCGTCGAAGCGCCAAGACTCGATGCGCTCCCCATGACTGCGACACAGCGCTTGTATCTGCAGTTCGTCGCGCTCTTCCGGCGTGTTGCGCTCTTTGTGCCACTACTCGCAGTCGTGCTCGTGCGCAAAACTACTCGTCTCTTTGTGCGCGAGCGCCGACGCGTGACGTTGTGTATCAGCGCGCTCTTGACGCTGCTGCTGCTGCTCGAACCCACGTTCCCAGTCGTGATCACCATCGCGTGCCGCGACACGAACGAGTACACGAGGAGCATCGACGCACACGAGCCGCAGGTCATGATGGCGCTCAAAAGTTACTACTGTAGCGCGCGTGGGACGCTCTGGCGCGCCAACACAGACGAGCGCGCGTTCGCGACGCTTGTCAAGCACGTTGGCGGTGCGAGCGAGGCCACGGACCGATTCGAGGCGATGCTCCGCGTCTTCCAGAGCTGTCAGCATCTGCTGGTAGCGAGCCGAGGCGGTCTCTCGACGCGCCAGACGCAGTTCCTTGCGACTGTCAACACAAGCGACGCAGTCGACGCGTGGTGCGGCCGAGCGATCGCACAGCACGCGCTCGGAGATCCGAGTCACACGCCGCTGCTCAACAGTACAGACGATGTTGCGACGCCTGTCAGTATCAATGAAGCTAAGCTCGAGCACTTTGCAAACGTCTGGTCGGCGCAGTTCGTCCAAGACGCACTCATCCTTGCGCTCGTGGTGCTGCGCGTGCTTCCGCTCGTCTACAGTTGGCTCGGCATCCCCGACGCATACGAGCTGCTCGAACGTGTTGCGCTCCAGTACGAGCTCACAGACGATTCACACGCAGACGAGTCACACGCACTGTCAGCGAGTGCGAGTGCGAGCGACGCGCTTGAGAGCAAGCGACTCGGTGCGAAGGTCCAGTGACGATGTGATGAGGTAGTGAGGCTCTTGATGTCGTTGACGAGCGAGTTCGTCGATCGTAACAAGAGAGCGAGAGACGAATGTCTTGGGTGTCTCTGACCAAGTTGGGCGCTCTGACGGCGGCGGAGACTCTTGTCACTTAGTGCGCTTGCGAGAGACGTGCTCGTTAGTGTCGTGAGCTCTCACTTCCCACGCGCTCCTTGCTCCTCATCTGTTCGCTTGCTCGCTCTTCGCACAGAGTGCGCGTCTAGAGAAGCACGCGAGAGCGACTCGACTCGACCGTCTGCTCATTCCGCAACACGCGCAGCCGAGCGCACTCGAACGACAACAGCAACATCACCACCAAACATGGTGCCAAGCGCGACGCCGACGTCCAAAGGAGCACCAACCAAGCCACATCGCTCGCAAGACCCGCTCTTCCTCGCGTGTGCTGCCTTCACGGCAGTCGCAGTCATCTGGCTGGTTCTGACGATGCTCGAGCCGTTTGACCTCTCGGACGACGTGTTTGCAGGCTTCAAGGGTCTCTCGAGCGTCACCAGTGTATCGTGGCTGGTTGTGCGCGTGTACGTCGGGTGCGGACTCGTTGTCGTCGCGAACGTCGCTACCTGGCGTCCGCGACGTGCCAGTGACGACGAAGCCGCCGTCATCATGGTCGTCCTCTTCTTCGGAATCCTGCCGTTTACGATCTGTCTCCTGCTCTCGCAAGGCTCCATCAGCGAGAGCTTTGCGCGCAGCGAGCTCCACGGTGGCCCACAGCCCAACGTGACTGCCGCGTTTGACGCGTACTACTGCCGCGCGCGTGGTGTCGCGGTCTGCAGCAGCGACCAAGACGCCGACGCACTCGTCGCAATGTTTGGCGGCACGCAGCGCGTCCAAGTGGGCTGGTTCACGAGCGTCGAGAGCGACTCCGAGGCGCTTCGCAACGCGCTCCACAGCTGCCGTCGGCTGCTCGTGGCAAACGCAGGCGAGCTCTCGTCGACGCAGAAGTCGTTCTTGCGCGCGCGCGGTCGTGTCAGTAGCGGTGTCAGTACCAGCATCACCAGCACTAGCAACTCCGCAGCCAGCAGAACCGCCTGCGCTGACGACTCGAGTGTCCGCAGTCGCATCGATGCGTGGTGCGGCGCGTACTTGGCGAAGAAGAGCGGGTCTCCTGACGCTGGCGTTGGCGCTGCGAGCGACGCAGTGTCGCCGTCGAGAGCCTTCCACGACGTGTTTGAGACTGCGCGCGCTATTTGGCACCGACGCCGCAGCCTCGATCGGTGGATGGTGGCGCTGTCGTGGCTCGCTGCCGTTGTGGTGTACAACGTGTGAGACTCGTTGGTGTTGCTGGTCGTCGTCTGCGACTGAGTGACCGAGTGAGCGCGCGAGTGAGTGAGAGATGCATGTGAGTGAGTCAGTCTTTTGATGAATCACGACACAATCCGAACAGGTTTCGAATTTCGCTAGGATATCTATCACACATGGCTTCAGTTGATAGTGACGATTGTGAGCTTCATTGAGGTACATCGCAGACCTCTAACGGATTGGCGGTGCATGTACATTCGCTAGTGTGGTGCAGGTGGCTGTCGTGGTCCCGACGAGAGGGAGGTAGCTCCAGAGGTATGCCGACTGCTGCCGCGTCCACTAGAAATGAGTGTCGACGATGTGCGAAGCCACTCTTGAACGTCGTTGTCCATGAGACTTTTCATGTCGAGGGGAAGCTGGCGGCGTTCACCGGACATGGCTTCATTTGACTGTCCTGTCATGCATCAGTTTGCTCACGTGCGCTGCGCCGTCTGCTGCGTGTCGTACGTAGCGCGTGGACTCACTAGCCATAGGAGAACAAGGAAGAAGAGACAGCAGCAGAGACGATGGACAAATGAGCGAGTGCATTCGACACGAGCGACAGACACGGTCTGAGCTCTCTCACTCGCAGCCTCTTGCTGCTTCTACGCACAGACTAGGACGCGCTCTCTCTCTAGCCGAGCGTGAGGCCAATGCCAAACTTGTGCGCGTCGCCGTCAAAGTTCTTGGCGTCAATGTGCGCGCTCGTCGTGAGCGACAGGAACGGACGGATCTTCTGGAGGAGCACGAGCGAGACGTGGCCGTCCGACTCGACCTTGCCAGCGTACGTCGTGAGGTGGTCCGCGTTGTAGCGACCGCCGACCGTGAGGTGGTTCGCGCCCGACTTGAGGTCGTAGTCAAACACGGCCGAGTAGATCGCGTCCTTCGAGAGGCGGTGGAAGAACGAGCCCGAGACCGCGTTGAACTTCTTCTTGGTCTGGAGCGTCGCCGTGAAGTCGCTGCCGACGTAGCTCGCCGCGACGTTGTGGTCCGTGAACGCCGACTTGTCGAGCGAGAACGCCGCCTGCGCGCCGACGAGGACGTTGTCAAAGCCGTAGACCGCCGACTCGCGGAGCGTGTTCGAGCTCAAGTCCGCCGAGCCCTCGACCGAGAACGTCTTCTGGACGTACTCGGCACCGACGACTGCGACGCGCTTGGCGTTCGCGTTCTTTGCGACCGAGCCGTCCTCGACCTTGGCCGTGAGCTTGAGCCCCTTCGTGAACACGTTCGGGAGCTCGGCCTCCGTTACAAGACGGCCGTGCGTCGTCACCTGGAGCTTCTTGAACACGACGCCCGACTGCGCGTGCGCGAACGAGCCAGAGAGCTTCGCGAGGATCGACTTGTTCGAGCCCATCTCGCCCTCGGTCGTGAACGACACGCCGTTCGACGCATTCGTCTTGATCTTGAGCTTGCGCGAGAAGTCGTAGTCGTCCTTGAGCGTGTTCTCGGCCGTCTTGGCGAGGTCCTTGTAGAGCACGACCATTGTTGCGAGTGGGGAGTGTGTGGGGGGAAGGAGGGCGAGACGACTGGGGGCTCTGCGCTGGATTTGTGAATGAGCTCCTCGTGCGCGTTGTGTGCGTCGTGCGGCGCAGCAGCAGTTGAGCTTGAGGCTCGCGAGTTTGAGTTGCAAGTCGCGCGTGGTGCTCTGCGTCAATATTCCCGCTAAAGTACGAGGGTCGACGTAAGATGCGTGTCGATTTCAGCCAATCCGAACAACGTGTTTGAATCTCAGTAGGCACAAATTTTGTTGATATTGCAGTTGTGACCGCAACATATTGATGAAAGCCTGTATATAGCCACAAGATTTGTCGATATTCAGCAACGGTCTGCACGAGAGAACACGTCACCTAGTGAACGCACACACATGCTAGCGATGCTAGTGAACAGCAGTAGCAACAGCCAGCATATGTAAGCGCCTGCAAGTAGCAGGACCTCTCGCACAAGGAACACATGGACACAACCCATAGTGCTCCTCGTCTTCAAGTCCAACAATGAACCAGCTGGTCGGCGTTTCCCAAAACAGGAACCCTGATGGTCCAAATTCTCATAACAGGTACCGCGTCCCACAACACGGACTGAAAAATGTGTGTGTTCACTCAAATCAGGCGTAAAACACTCATGTTCGACAGGCAATCCTATCAATCAAGCACTCGCTCTCTCCTATCTCTTATCGTCGGTGCACGCGAAGCTGCTTCGTCCTGCTGCTGCAGTCGGACACTGCTGGCAGCGACACATACGCACCTAGTCCAAAGAGCACGAGCGTGACGACGACTGAGACGTAGAGAGGTGCTCCTGAGGCACAAGTCACGCAAGCTGCAGCCGTGAAGTACGTGTATGCAACTCAAGAAGCATAGCGATGTCCCTTCAGGGCAACGTACGTTCTGGTGCAATGAAATACAACAAGACGGTCATGCGAATGTGCGCTGTGAGCTAGACAACGCAGCGCTCGTAGCATCACGATTGAGTCGTTTGATTATCACTTCATCAAGAATGGGTGACGATGATGACCTACGTGAGCGCGTGTGTGTGTGCGAGAGGGATGGATCGCTACGGGTGTCACCAAGCGCCTCAATCGCGCTCGCTTCAGGTTGCGTTCCTCAAGGAGCGTCCGCGGTACGTCCAAGTTGCATTGCGTTCGAGCGAGTATGATTTAGGACGCGAGATTGAGACCTACAAGCGTTTACATGTCGGAGGCGAGTCGCTTGCGAGTAGCAAGCCGCAGAAGAGCAACCAAGTCAGTAGGCAGCAGAGCAGCTCGTCCATATGAACAGGTGCACGACGTCAACGTGCACGAATGATGTGACGACCAGGTGCGGCAGCAGTGGATCATACACACTTCACTCGCTTGGCCTCACTCGAACTCGAGCTAACGCGAGTGTCTTTGAACTGACCGAGCACACTGCACTCGCGAAACAACGGTATACTTTGCCACATCTCTACTCGCTCTCGATCGCTCGAAGGTGCTTACACTGCTGCACGCTGTGCTTGCGGTCGCTCTCTTAGTTGGAGCAGACAAAGCTTGAGCTCCAAAGCGCAAGCGCGCGCTTTCAAGACGCTCTTGCGGAGATGCAGACAGCGACGCAGGCGCACGCACAAGAGAGGCCATTGTACGTCACTGACCGACTCTAGGTCTCGCTACTGAAGACCCGTCGCTTGTCCCTGGGAATTGGCTCGGAAGCGCGGTACGATGAGCTTTCAGCGGCGTGCAGCCGAGTGCTCGCTCGCGAGCGTCTGAGAGCGCCATAGGAAGCTCGAAGAAGTAGCGACGCAGCCGTCCCGTTCGACCGCAGCGTTGCACAGCGATTTACTCGACAAGCTTAAACGACTCGCCAAGATCGAACCTGGTTCGCTCACTCCTCCTTGCACAGCGGGCACTGGCGAGGAGATTCGTGTGTGTCGCTGCCAGCAGTGTCCGACTGCAGCAGCAGGACGAAGCAGCTTCGCGTGCACCGACGATAAGAGATAGGAGAGAGCGAGTGCTTGATTGATAGGATTGCCTGTCGAACATGAGTGTTTTACGCCTGATTTGAGTGAACACACACATTTTTCAGTCCGTGTTGTGGGACGCGGTACCTGTTATGAGAATTTGGACCATCAGGGTTCCTGTTTTGGGAAACGCCGACCAGCTGTGCGTGTTTCTGTGCTGGCTTTTGACGTTGTTTTTACATTTTACATTTTACGCAACACACGCTCTTTCTTGTGCGACTCAACCATCATATATTTTGTATAGTTTTGCAAATTACTCTCTTGATAGCAGCAGAGCACTGCGACTCAAATATCATCATGATTGTATACTATTGCAAATCCTCTACGCGTGATTTGATGCTCATCACGAACAGATTCGAGAGGGTGCATATATATGTAATTTCGTGAAACTGAGGTGTGCGGCTCTGCGCGCTCTGCGCGTTCAAGCCTGCGTGCCCCCATTCTGGAAGAAGAAGATCACCGCCGCTCCCTCTCTTCACGACCACCACCTCTAGCGCCATGCCTGCTCCGCTCTTCAAGGACCTCGCCAAGACGGCGGCGGACACGCTCAACGACGACTACGACTTCTCGCGCAAGCTCAAGATCAAGAGCAAGGCCGCGAACGGCGTGACGTTCACGACCGAAGGTGCGCTCAGCAACAACAAGTCGATCCTCGCCAAGGTCTCGGGTGGCTTCACGCACGACGGCTCGGGCGTGGTCTTCAAGAAGCTCCAGATCACGACGCAGGGCCGTCTTGTGACCGAGGCCGAGCTCCCGAACGTGCTCACGAAGGGCCTGAACCTGACGTTCAAGCTCGAGGACGGCTCGGTCGCGAAGAACGCGAGCGCGAAGCAGGTCGGCGTGCTCGGCGCCGAGTACAAGCAGGACAAGTTCTCGTTCAACACGGAGGCGGACTTTGTCGGCAACTCGGTCAAGGCTGCGGGTGTGTTCAAGCAGGACAGCTTCCTCGTCGGTGGTCAGGCGGCGTTCAGCATCGACAAGTCGGCGCTCACGGAGCACAACGTCGGCGTGTCGTTCGTCGGCGGCGACTTTGCGACGTCGGTCGTGACGAAGAAGAACTTTGGCGCGCTCTCGGCGTCGTTCCACCACAAGATCTCGGCGCACACGATCTACGCCGCGGTGCTCGACTACGACCTCAAGTCGGCGTCGAACACGCTCAACATTGGCGGCCGCTACAAGGTCGACGCCGACACGACGTACGCCGGCAAGATCAACTCGGACGGCTTCGTGTCGCTCGCGTCGATCCAGAAGATCCGCCCGTTCGTGACGCTCACGACGAGCGTCCACGTCGACGCCAAGAACTTTGAGGGCGACTCGCACAAGTTCGGCCTCGGTCTCACGCTCGGCTAAGCGCTCGTGTGTGTGTGTGCCGGTCGTCGCAGCCTATGATCGATCAAGCGTTGCTGTGGCGCCTGCGACCTCCGTGTGTTGCTAGCTGTCTGACGCGCGCCGGTGGCTTAGAACGACACCACTTGCGAGACAGAGCGCGCGAGCGTCGAGGACGAGTGGATCGATGTCGACGTGTCTTGTAGCCGCTCTCTCTTGCGCGCTCGCTCGCCTATCAATATGAACGCACGCTGTTGAGTTCCACGTGGTCGATGGTGTCTCTCTCATTGTCTTGTGTGTGTGTGGATCACGAAGACCGAGTGCACGAAGAAACAATCCGAACGTGATCACGTGAGAATCAGAACGACCACTTCAACCTGCACCTTGACAACAGCAAACGAGACACACGCAGCTCAAGCAGCACGACAAGCGCATCGAAAGCGAGAGAATCGATGGGTTGATACGTTAGGTGGCGTCTACGCCTTTGCACGCGCTTCTGCGTTTGAGCGGCGCTGCTTGCCGACGCGCTCGAGGTAGTTGACGAACGTGAGCTCGTCGCTCTCGCCAAAGAGCTGCTTCATGCGCATCTCGAGCTGCGACTGGCCGTAGCGCGCAAAGAGGATCGCCATCGTGTCATCCGCTGTGATCGTGCCGCAATTCTTCTTGTCGTACGTCATGAACTGCACGACGTTGAAGAGGTTCACGGGCTCGAGCTCGGTCTTGTCGAGCAAGTTGCGGTTGAACATGGCGCGGAGCTCGTCCCAGTCGACGACGCCGTCGAGGTTCTCGTCGGCCTCCCAGATCATGTCGGCGATCTCTTTCTTCGAGCACACCTTCCCGAGCGCCTTGATCGCCTCGAACAGGTCCTCAGTCCGAATGAGCTTCACAGCGCTGCTCTGGATCGCACTCAGCTCGCTCGCGCACTTGTCGATCGCTTGCTCCGTGCGCTTGAGCTCGTCCTCGAGCTCGTCTTTTGTCATCTTGATGCCTTTCTCGTTCAGCATCGGTGCGACTTCTGGGTTTGCTCGACTCGTCTCGAGCCGCTGCTTCCGGTCCTTGCTCGCGCTCATCGCACTCGCGATTTTCTTCTTCTGCCGGTACGACGCCAAGTGGTCAAACACGCGCCGGAGCTCGCGCTCTTCCTGCGCGATCATGCCCTTTGCGTCGTCGTTCATCGACATCATCGTGCACTCTTGGGCTGTGTCGTTCAAAGGCTAGAACTCGAGCTACTGCTGCTGCTGCTGCTGCTGTGCGATTGCTAGAATGAGCCCCCGGAGCGATCGCCACTGCTGCTACGGCTAGCTCTTCGCGTCTTGAGACGCAGTTGCGCAGACATCCTTAGCACGAAAGAAGTATACGACCGCATCGATCTTCCTGAATAAGAGCAGCCGCATAAGAACGCCATGACAACGAGGAGGTCATGGAGGAGGTCATGAGGTCATGATGGAGCTGCTCTATTTCGCGATCGCTACGTCGACATCCTCAGACGCCATGGCCAGCCTCAGATGTCTTCGGCTTCAGCCACGAGCCGCGCGACCATCACGTTCACTTCGCTCGGCGACATGCTCTCGGCGTTCAGGATCGCGTTTGCAATGATCGTCGTGTTCTTCGTGGCTTTCGAGTGGACCCACACGACGCCGTTCACGCCCACGGCGATCTCGAACGGAATCGCGCGGCCGAGTGCTGCGAGCACAGCGCAGTCGTCCTGGAGCAAGCTCTTTGCGAGACCTATGGACGTCTTGAACACGTAGCCGTCGTTGAGCTCGCCGTAGATCGCAAGTCCGGTCATCCAGTCCTTCTTTGTCAAGTGCGCAGGCGCTGTCGTGTCATAGCAGCGCCCGTCAGTCTCTCGGTCTGTCTGTTGCTCAAGCCACTCGATCACGTGAGCGCGTACCTTCGCACGTGATCTCTGGCTCGAGGTCGCGGTTCGTCTTGCTCACGCGCGCGTACACGAGCGAGCCGATGCGCAAGCTCGGGCGATTCCGCTTCGTCGCGCCGTCGAACGCCAGTGCACCGAGCGTCACGCTCGAGCTGCAGCACGAGTCCGATCGTCAGTTTGTCAGTCCTACGGTCGTCATCGTCCAGCAGAGCGAGTGAGCGCCTGTAGATGCGAGCGACGTACGCAGCGCCAATGTTCACGCGATAGAGCTCTGCGTTGCGGTCCGTCACGACGCCGATCACGCCGTCGTCGAGCGACGCAACATACTGCAGACGCGTCCAGACAAGCGCGTGAGCGACTGCTAATCGATAGAGAGAGAGAGAGAGCAAAGAGCGCTATACGTACGCGCTTGTAGTTGTACTCGACCCAGTACCGATTCGCTGGACGGTAGCGCAAGACGCCGGCGTTCGTGCACACGATGCGCTCGTCTGGCAATTGCTTGAGTCCAGCGCCTGCACATGCGCGCGTGTGCAGCAGTTGCAAGCATGAGCACAACAACAACAACAACAACTGCAGAAGCAAGCGCAAGACGCAAGACGCAAGACGCACCGAGCTTGACGCGGCGCGTGGTCTTCGTCACAACTGCAGTGACGTCGTCGCCAGGCAGCACGACAGTCGGCGTGAACGTAAAGTCCACGGCGCGCTGCGCGTCTTCGAGGAACTTGGTCGCGTCGGTCTCGTTGTCCGCCACTGCGGCGTCTGCTTTGCGCTTCGAGCTCATTGCGACGAGCTGCTGCTGCGGCTGCTTGTTTGTTGTCCTAGCTGTTGTTAGGCAGCTGACGGTATTTATTTGGCTGGTTGGTACGATCACGCCATACTCAAAACAAGTCAAACCACTAAGTACGAATGCGACCATCGCGATCCTCGAGCAACCTACGACGTCGCACGATACGCTCGTCCTGATCCACGCGCTGTGCGCTCGTACACGACTCTCGTGTGTCTCTCTTTCTCTCTGACATTGCGCCATGGCTCCAGCGAGTACCAACAGATCGACAGATAACCTGATAGACGAGTGGCAAACAAGAGACCAACAAGAGACGCGCGCTGGAGCTCGCATAGCGCGCGTGTGTCGTGTTCAGTACGCGCGTGTCTGTCTGCGAGCGTCTCTTGTGCCTCTGTACGTCGTAGCTTCCTATCGTCTTGCCAGTGTCTCGTAGCTGCTCGCACGTGAGGTCGTGCGTTTGCTTCGGATCGCAGCGACACCCACGCACTCAAGGTCGTCCGCGGCCTCGGCCACGACCACGGCCGCGACCGCGCCCGCCTGCCGCTGAGACGCCGGCCTTGACCTTCTCGCGCGGCGTGTCGTCGATCAGCAGCGTGTCGAGGTTGAGCGAGTCGGGCAATATATAGTAGCGGATGTTGTTCCCGCGGATACTTAACGAGTCGAGACTCGCCGGGTTCTTGCCCTTGACTGTCATCTTCACGGCCTTGAGGTGTGTGTTCATGCTGATGTCCACGCCTACGAGAGCAGCGAACGAGCGAGACAGCGCGTGAGCGAGGTCGCGAGCAGTGTGCGCAAGGGAGCGACAGAGAGCGCAAGAGAGAGAGAGAGCGAGCAAACGAACGCGGATGATGCGCTACGCGTACCAGTGATCGTGCCGTGGACGATCGTCCCGTTCTTGAGCTCGATCGTGACCGTCTCATTCGAGAGCTTCATCAAAAATCTGCCGCACACAAGACGACGACGCAGACGCAACAGTCGTGAGCCAGTCAGGTCGCGACGCATGCGATCGCAGACCTCGTGGTCAAGCGAGAGCGCGTGCACGCACGACAACGAGGTCGCACAAGAACGCGTGCACACCTCGTACACGCATGCGCACACAAACGCACACAAACGCACACATGCACAGCACGCACCGCACGAGCTTCATGATGGCGACAGCGACAGATCAATCGACCTTGCTCTGCTTGCTTTCAATGCTTTCGAGTGGGGAGTCGTCGAAAATCACCATTACACATGTCGAATACCAATGCAAAAAATCACCATTACATTCTAATACCACCAGCAAATAAAGTGCACGACAAAAGTCTTGGAAATTTCTTGTTTCATTTCAAATATTTTTGATTTTCATCGGACAGAGCTGCAATGAAGCTGGATTAATAGCGCAATTAAATACGGTTCGAATGCTATATGTCGATCATCGAAATACACAGTGTAGCCAGCACAATGGCAGAAAATGTCATTTTCGAAATATTTCAACGATACGAGAATAAATGGAGAGGCGTGGTAAGATTGGTATCAAAATTGTAATTGTGGTCAAACGAGCTCGAAAACACGTAATTTAGATAGAACACATTGCGTACACCAAGCGAACAAATTTCCAGTGCCTCCGAAGCTGTTTTGCGATGACGGCGTGGCAAGAGATGACGGCGAGCGACGTCGCAACTATCCTCGACCTTCGAGGCCAAGGCGAGAGGCTGCAGGCGATTGCAACGCGTGTGCAGCGCAGCGTATCGACTGTGTCACGCGTCATCAACGGCGAGAGAGCCTCGAAGACCAAACAGCGCACGGGAAGGCCTCGAAAAGTGTCTGAGCGTGAGGGCCGGCGGCTGGTGCGCGCGGTCACGACGCGAAATGAGAGCGCCTCTCAAGCCCGAGCGAGTGTCGGTGTTGACGCATCGGTGCGCACCGTGCAGCGCGTCCTCCATGCACACCCTGACGTGTCTTGGAAGAAGAAGAAGCGGACGACGGTGATGACCAAGATGCACCAAAAAGGACGAGTCGCATGGGCGAGCGAGAGAGCAGCTTGGGGCGCGAGTGAGTGGTCGCATGTCGTGTTTAGCGACGAGAAGAAGTGGAACATGGATGGGCCGGATGGCTTGCAGTTTTACTGGCATCGCGCGGGGCAGCCAGAGCGATGCGCCGTGAAGCGTCACAGCGGTGGAGGATCGGTCATGGTCTGGGGCGCATTCTCTGCAGCCGGCAAGTCGGAGCTCAAGTTCATTGAGGGCAGCCAAGACGCGCATCGCTACACAGAGACGCTTGCCACGCACTTGCTGCCGTTCTTACGCGCACACCACGAAGAAGGGCACGTGTTTCAGCATGACAACGCGCCGTGTCATCGCGCTCGACTTACTCAAGCATGGCTGCAGACGAGCAACGTGACGACGATGAGCTGGCCAGCGATGTCCCCGGATCTCAATCCGATCGAGCACCTCTGGGGCATCCTGACGAGAACCGTGTACGCGCACGGTCGCCAGTTCTCATCGCAGCAAGAGCTCAAGTCCGCCATCACCCAAGCGTGGCGCGATCTCGACCACTCAGTCATTGCCAACTTGGTTGCATCGATGCCCAAGCGCTGTGCAGCTGTCCTCGAGCGCAAGGGAGCGTTTATTACTAGTTCGTAAGCTTCAAACGCAGCGTCCTCACGTTCAATACCAATCTTACCACGCCTCTCCATTTATTCTCGCATCGTTGAAATATTTCGAAAATGACATTTTCTGCCATTGTGCTGGCTACACTGTGTATTTCGATGATCGACATATAGCATTCGAACCGTATTTAATTGCGCTATTAATCCAGCTTCATTGCAGCTCTGTCCGATGAAAATCAAAAATATTTGAAATGAAACAAGAAATTTCCAAGACTTTTGTCGTGCACTTTATAATTGCCTAAATGAGAAAATTGTGTCAACAGTTCAGACTGCTACACACTACTACATGTCACTGAATGCATACAGTATTCAAGTCACATGTTCCCAATTTCTCATCGTTACCAAAATCTCCAAAACATTCTCTGCGTTCTCTGCTTTTAATCAGTTCAGAAATCGCCATCCGAAACTATCCAGATTAGTATAAATGTTTAAAAGACAAATCGCTATTCAGAACTATCCAGATTAGTATAAATGTTTAAAAGGACTATCCGTGGCTATATGCGCGTACAAATCGTCCAAAATCAAATATAACCCAAATATATATTTCGGAAATTATTGCTTGGTAGAAAATCACTATTACACATGACAGTACAGAAATCACTATCCAGAACTATCCTCATCAATATAAGTGTTTAAAAGGACTATCCTTGCCTTTATGCGCACATCGATTTATTATGTCTTTCGAATTATATTCAATTTTTGCTACGTGCACATGGATTGTACTTCATTATATTGTTCCATATGAAACTCGATAATGTTGAAACCTTGCACAGACTCGGTCACTGCTGGCCTACTCGAGTGATATCTGTACAGTTTGACTCGAAAGTTATCGTTGAATGGTGTGGTGATTCAGCAATACAAACAACCCGTGACGAAGCACAGTGATTTGCTATGATCACTTCCGAGCCAAAATTACAGTGCCAGGCTAAGTGCGATCAGGCTCACATCCGGTGAATTTAAGGTAAGTTCGTGTATGGTCCATTTTGGTCCCAAAACGGGCCACAAAAGTCCTGAACCAAAATGTATATGGACCATTTAAGAGCTTAAGACTTTATGCGGCGTTATATACTAACAATAAATGTTGACATGCGATTATTGAAAACATTCATGAAAAAGCAGTACTGCATTATACTATAGTAAAAACAATAGTGAAAACAATACCATACAGTCATACGTAAAATTGCTTGGTATCCGTACATGCCAACGAAAATGGGATCAATCGAAACGACATTGTTTGACCAATCATATCGACATTGATGAACCAAGAGTATCGATATTGTCGGTCTTAGTGTATGAACAGAGTTGGACCAAGAGTATCAGCAGTGTTTGACCAATCGTAGCGACATTGTGTTGGCTCTATCAACGCTCTCAACAGTGGGTTCAAGACGCCTCGTCGAGCGACAGCCAGCGCGTGACGAGTCAGCGTCGCGACCTCGACTGGTGTGACCATCACTCGCACAAGGGCAATCATTCCGACATGATTGCGCCATGGCGTCGGTGAGTGTTTACGCAGGTAGGACATGGCTGTAGGTGACGACCTACACTCATGGATGCGTGTTTACGCCACACTGGATACATTGCACAAGTATCTAGTGGAGCGACTGCACAGCAGGCTTAGACGTAGCTAGCACAGAGGAAGGTGTGCATGCGAACTAAGGACCTCGATGAATCAATCACTTTGCATTTTGCATCCAACCACCCAAGTGCCTTCGCCAACCACGCCTCAAGCCTTCAGGTTATGAGCCCAAGCCCGTTCGACTCTGCGCCATCAGCCTTCGCCACCAGCATGGAGTCCTCGACCACGACCGCCCGCATCAACAAGTTCGACGGAACCAACTTTCACGTGTGAAAGTTCAAGATGCAGATGGTGCTGGAACAGCGCGAGCTGTGGGAAGTCACGTCCGGTGAGATCAAGATCGAGCACTGCGTGAGCGACGAAGATCAAGCGATGTACCAGCGGAAGTCGCGCAAGGCGTTCGCGATGGTGTGCCTCGCGATGGAAGACTCGCAGCTCCCGTCGGTTCGCTCGGCTTCGGGTGCGCATGATGCATGGTCAAGACTGGAAGCGCACTTCGAGAGGAAGACGCTTGCCAACAAGCTCTTCATGCGTCGTCGCTTCTTCGCGACGATGATGGAGGACGGCGATGATGTGCAACAGCATATCAACAAGCTCAAGACACTGGCGGAGCAGCTCGAAGCAGTCGGCGCTCCGGTCAGTGAAGACGACCTCGTGATCACGCTGCTCGGCAGTTTGAACGAGTCGTACCAGTTCCTCATCACGGCGTTGGAGTCGCGTGCCGACACGCTGACGTGGGAGCTCGTGACGGCTCGGCTGATGCACGAGGACATGAAGCGCAAGGAGCAGCACGGCGAAGGTGCTGCGTCCGAGCAAGCGTTCGTGTCGAACGCTATGCGCAAGGGACGTCCGGCGAAGAAGACTGGCGCGTGCCGCCACTGCGGCAAGCACGGCCACTGGATCGCGGAGTGCCCGTTGCGGAACCAAGAGAACAACATCAACGGTGATCGTCGGCGCCACGTGCAAGCGCACCTTGCGCGCGACGACACGCGTGTGATCGACAGCGACAGCGACTATCTGTTCATGGCTCAAGCTCAAGATGGTGCTGTCTGCTCAAGTGCAAGCGCGGCTCAAGATGCGAGTGGTGTGTGGCTGATCGACTCGGGAGCGACTCAGCACATGACGCACTCCAAGTCGTGCTTTACCAAGTATCGTGCGATCAAGCCTGTGAAGGTGCACCTCGCGGACGATGGCACGGTCGAAGCAATCGGGTGCGGCGACGTCGAGGTGGTCATGCAGACTGCGCAAGGACCTCGCAAGGGCGTGCTCACGAACGTGTGGTTCGTGCCGGGACTGAGTCGCAACCTCTTCTCGGTGGCACGGTTTGCGAAGGACGTCGGCCCGATCACGTTCGACAGCAACAAGTGCGTTGCGACGCTGAAGGGGTCCAAGTGGACCATCGGAAAGAGCTTCGGCAAGGGTCTGTTCAAGCTCAGCATGTCTTCAGTCAATGGCGGCAACAGTCGTGCGAACGCGCACGCACTTGCTACGAGTGAACCGAGCTCGATGTCGAAGTCGTACTTGTGGCACATTCGACTCGGCCACATCGGCCATGCTGGACTCGACATGATCGTGAAGAACAAGCTCGGCACCGGCATCGACATCGCGGCAGCGGGTAAGTGGGAGCTGTGCGACGGGTGCGCGGTCGGCAAGCAGACGCGCGCTTCGTTCCAAGACTCGACTTCTGCGCGCGCAGTTGGTCTCCTCGACGTGGTGCACAGCGATGTGTGCGGCCCGATGCAGACTTCGACATTCGGCGGCAAGAGATACTTCGCGACGTTCATCGACGACAAGTCTCGCTACTGCGTTGTGTTCCTGATGGAGCACAAGTCGGAGGTCGTCGAGAAGTTCGCGCAGTTTGTCAAGTGGGCCGAGACCCAGACCGGCCGACGTGTCAAGACACTGCGTTGCGACAATGGCGGCGAGTACAAGTCGGCGAAGATGGCCAAGATCTGCGCCGATCGCGGTATCGTGCAGCAGTTCACGCCGCCGTACACGCCGCAGCTCAACGGTGTGGCGGAGCGCATGAACCGCACACTCGTGGAGTGCGCGCGCTGCATGCTCGAGCACGCCAAGATGTCCAAGCCGTACTGGGGCGAAGCCGTGATGACCGCTGCGTTCTTGCGGAACCGTTGCCCAAGTCGCTCGAACATCGACAACATGTCGCCGTACGAGGTGTGGAACGGCAAGGCTCCGCTGCTCGCGAACCTCAAGACATTCGGCTGCCACGCGTTCGTGCACGTACCAAGTCCGAAGCGACTGAAGCTCGACGCTCGTGCGATTCGCTGTCGGTTCGTCGGCTACTCGGAGCACGAGAAAGCATATCGGTTCGAAGACATCGAGACCGGTCGAGTGTTTGTGAGTCGCGACGCCAAGTTCATGGAAGACGAGTTCGACGACGGTCGTCGACTCGGTGCTCAAGGAGCAGAGGTCGACTTCATCGACAACGACACCGATGAAGAGTACGAAGAGTACGAAGAGTACGAGTCCGGCGTCGGCGACGCGGACATGGAGCAGGGTGCTCAAGACGGTGTGCCTGGCAGTGGTGATCAACCTGCGCAGCCACAGCCGCCTAGCAGCCCGGAGTACATCAGCGGTGCGAAGCGTCACGTTCGTTCGCAGTCGCTTGAGAACGTGACGGAAACACCGCGCCCGAAGAGATCGAGCGGCTCGGCGACAGTGGGAGTCGGTCGAATGAGCGGCGCATCGACGAACGCGACGGCCAACTCGACGACTCGACCGACCTCGCTCGACGATCTTTCGGCGCTCCACGCTGCTCACGTCGTGGCTTCAGTGGGAGAAGTGCCGACAACGTTCGAGTCGGCGATGGAATCCAGCGACGCGAGCAAGTGGAAGGAAGCGTGCGACTCGGAGTTTCAGTCGCTGATCAAGAACGACACGTGGGACGTTGTGCCGCTGCCGAAGGGACGCAAGGCAATCGGCTGCAAGTGGGTGTTCAAGGTCAAGGAGAACGAGCACGGTGAAGTCGAGCGACACAAGGCTCGGCTCGTCGCGAAGGGCTTTGCGCAGAAGTTCGGCATCGACTACGACGAGACGTTCGCGCCAGTTGCGAAGTTCACGTCGATCCGAGTGGTGCTCGCACTCGCGGCCAAGTACGATCTCATGCTGCACCAGATGGACGTCAAGACCGCGTTCTTGAACGGCGATCTCGACGAAGACATCTACATGAAGCAGCCGGATGGATACGTCGAAGCAGCGTGTCCGGTCGACTACGTGTGCAAGCTGAAGAAGTCGCTCTACGGGCTCAAGCAAGCGCCGCGGATGTGGAACCAGACCATCGACACGTTCATGATCGGTCTCGGCTTTGGCAAGTGTGAGTCCGACCACTGCGTGTACGTGATGCGCGAGTGCGGCAACGGCGAAGACAAGATGGCGTTCATTGTCCTCTACGTCGACGACCTCATCATTGCGTGCAGCAGCGACGCACTGATGGCGAAGATCAAGTCAGCACTCAGCAACCGGTTTGAGATGTCCGACCTCGGCGAGCTCAAGTTTTGCCTCGGCATGGAGATCGCGCGCGACTTTGATCTGGGCACTGTGTCCGTGCGCCAAACCAAGTTCCTGCACTCGATCTTGGCCAAGTTCGGCATGCAAGACTGCAAGCCCGTGAAGACGCCGCAAGACCCGGGACTCAAGCTGACCAAGGCCATGTGCGACGGCGGGTGCAAGCACGACGAGACCATGCACGGCGTGCCGTACCGTAGCGCGGTCGGATGCCTGATGTACCTCATGGTGGCGACTCGACCGGACCTCGCAGCTGCAGTGGGAGTGCTCAGCCAGTTTGCTGCCGACCCGTGTCCGACACACTGGCAGGCTCTCAAGCGCGTGTTCCGGTACCTGCAAGCGACTCCGACGCTCGGTCTAGTGTTTGGCAAGCTGCGACGACAAGTTTGACAATCGTGCACTTCACGGCTACTCGGATGCTGACTGGGCGGGCGACCACGACTCGCGCCGCAGCACAAGCGGCTACGTGTTCATGCTCAACGGCGGCTGCGTGAGCTGGCGAAGCAAGAAGCAGCGATCCGTGGCGCTCTCGTCGACCGAGGCAGAGTACATGGCACTGTCCGAGGCGACTCAAGAGGCGGTGTGGCTCAAGGCGTTTGTGCGTGAACTCGGCGAACTCAGCGACGGCGACTCGATCCTGGTGCTCGAAGACAACCAAGGCTCGATCGCGTTGGCCAAGAACCCCGAGTTCCACAAGCGCACCAAGCACATCGACATCCGCTACCACTTCGTGCGCGAGAAGGTCGAAGACGGTCAAGTCGCGCTGCAGTACTGTCCGACACAAGACATGCTCGCGGACATCATGACGAAGGCGATCGCAGCACCGCAGTTCGACGCTCTTCGGACCAAGCTCGGCATCATCGTCGCTGGCGAGTCGAGTGGGAGTGTTGGCTCTATCGACGCTCTCGACAGTGTGTTCAAGACGCCTCGTCGAGCGACAGCCAGCGCGTGACGAGTCAGCGTCACGACCTCGACTGGTGTGACCATCACGCGCACAAGGGCAATCATTCCGACATGATTGCGCCATGGCGTGGGTGAGTGTTTACGCAGGTAGGACATGGCTGTGGGTGACGACCTACACAAACTGGCTGAGCACTCCCTCTGCAGCTGCGAGGTCCGGTCGAGTCGCCACCATGAGGTACATCAGGGATCCGACCGCGCTACGGTACGGCACGCCGTGCATGGTCTCGTCGTGCTTGCACCCGCCGTCGCACATGGCCTTGGTCAGCTTGAGTCCCGGGTCTTGCGGCGTCTTCACGGGCTTGCAGTCTTGCATGCCGAACTTGGCCAAGATCGAGTGCAGGAACTTGGTTTGGCGCACGGACACAGTGCCCAGATCAAAGTCGCGCGCGATCTCCATGCCGAGGCAAAACTTGAGCTCGCCGAGGTCGGACATCTCAAACCGGTTGCTGAGT
Organism: Pythium guiyangense; assembly: GCA_003730235.1. Lineage (NCBI taxonomy): Eukaryota > Oomycota > Peronosporomycetes > Pythiales > Pythiaceae > Pythium > Pythium guiyangense. The sequence goes on from QXDM01000131.1 coordinate 185,627, forward strand.
GCTGACTTGATCTTCGCCATCAGTGCGTCGCTGCTGCACGCAATGATGAGGTCGTCGACGTAGAGGACAATGAACGCCATCTTGTCTTCGCCGTTGCCGCACTCGCGCATCACGTACACGCAGTGGTCGGACTCACACTTGCCAAAGCCGAGACCGATCATGAACGTGTCGATGGTCTGGTTCCACATCCGCGGCGCTTGCTTGAGCCCGTAGAGCGACTTCTTCAGCTTGCACACGTAGTCGACCGGACACGCTGCTTCGACGTATCCATCCGGCTGCTTCATGTAGATGTCTTCGTCGAGATCGCCGTTCAAGAACGCGGTCTTGACGTCCATCTGGTGCAGCATGAGATCGTACTTGGCCGCGAGTGCGAGCACCACTCGGATCGACGTGAACTTCGCAACTGGCGCGAACGTCTCGTCGTAGTCGATGCCGAACTTCTGCGCAAAGCCCTTCGCGACGAGCCGAGCCTTGTGTCGCTCGACTTCACCGTGCTCGTTCTCCTTGACCTTGAACACCCACTTGCAGCCGATTGCCTTGCGTCCCTTCGGCAGCGGCACAACGTCCCACGTGTCGTTCTTGATCAGCGACTGGAACTCCGAGTCGCACGCTTCCTTCCACTTGCTCGCGTCGCTGGATTCCATCGCCGACTCGAACGTTGTCGGCACTTCTCCCACTGAAGCCACGACGTGAGCAGCGTGGAGCGCCGAAAGATCGTCGAGCGAGGTCGGTCGAGTCGTCGAGTTGGCCGTCGTGTTCGTCGATGCGCCGCTCATTCGACCGACTCCCACTGTCGCCGAGCCGCTCGATCTCTTCGGGCGCGGTGTTTCCGTCACGTTCTCAAGCGACTGCGAACGAACGTGACGCTTCGCACCGCTGATGTACTCCGGGCTGCTAGGCGGCTGTGGCTGCGCAGGTTGATCACCACTGCCAGGCACACCGTCTTGAGCACCCTGCTCCATGTCCGCGTCGCCGACGCCGGACTCGTACTCTTCGTACTCTTCGTACTCTTCATCGGTGTCGTTGTCGATGAAGTCGACCTCTGCTCCTTGAGCACCGAGTCGACGACCGTCGTCGAACTCGTCTTCCATGAACTTGGCGTCGCGACTCACAAACACTCGACCGGTCTCGATGTCTTCGAACCGATATGCTTTCTCGTGCTCCGAGTAGCCGATGAACCGACAGCGAATCGCACGAGCGTCGAGCTTCAGTCGCTTCGGACTTGGTACGTGCACGAACGCGTGGCAGCCGAATGTCTTGAGGTTCGCGAGCAGCGGAGCCTTGCCGTTCCACACCTCGTACGGCGACATGTTGTCGATGTTCGAGCGACTTGGGCAACGGTTCCGCAAGAACGCCGCGGTCATCACGGCTTCGCCCCAGTACGGCTTGGACATCTTGGCGTGCTCGAGCATGCAGCGCGCGCACTCCACGAGTGTGCGGTTCATGCGCTCCGCCACACCGTTGAGCTGCGGCGTGTACGGCGGCGTGAACTGCTGCACGATGCCGCGATCGGCGCAGATCTTGGCCATCTTCGCCGACTTGTACTCGCCGCCGTTGTCGCAACGCAGTGTCTTGACACGTCGGCCGGTCTGGGTCTCGGCCCACTTGACAAACTGCGCGAACTTCTCGACGACCTCCGACTTGTGCTCCATCAGGAACACAACGCAGTAGCGAGACTTGTCGTCGATGAACGTCGCGAAGTATCTCTTGCCGCCGAATGTCGAAGTCTGCATCGGGCCGCACACATCGCTGTGCACCACGTCGAGGAGACCAACTGCGCGCGCAGAAGTCGAGTCTTGGAACGAAGCGCGCGTCTGCTTGCCGACCGCGCACCCGTCGCACAGCTCCCACTTGCCCGCTGCCGCGATGTCGATGCCGGTGCCGAGCTTGTTCTTCACGATCATGTCGAGTCCAGCATGGCCGATGTGGCCGAGTCGAAGGTGCCACAAGTACGACTTCGACATCGAGCTCGGTTCACTCGTAGCAAGTGCGTGCGCGTTCGCACGACTGTTGCCGCCATTGACTGGAGTCATGCTGAGCTTGAACAGACCCTTGCCGAAGCTCTTGCCGATGGTCCACTTGGACCCCTTCAGCGTCGCAACGCACTTGTTGCTGTCGAACGTGATCGGGCCGACGTCCTTCGCAAACCGTGCCACCGAGAAGAGGTTGCGACTCAGTCCCGGCACGAACCACACGTTCGTGAGCACGCCCTTGCGAGGTCCTTGCGCAGTCTGCATGACCATCCTCGACGTCGCCGCACCCGATTGCTTCGACCGTGCCAGTCGTCCGCGAGGTGCACCTTCACAGGCTTGATCGCACGATACTTGGTAAAGCACGACTTGGAGTGCGTCATGTGCTGAGTCGCTCCCGAGTCGATCAGCCACACACCACTCGCATCTTGAGCCGCGCTTGCACTTGAGCAGACAGCACCATCTTGAGCTTGAGCCATGAACAGATAGTCGCTGTCGCTGTCGATCACACGCGTGTCGTCGCGCGCAAGGTGCGCTTGCACGTGGCGCCGACGATCACCGTTGATGTTGTTCTCTTGGTTCCGCAACGGGCACTCCGCGATCCAGTGGCCGTGCTTGCCGCAGTGGCGGCACGCGCCAGTCTTCTTCGCCGGACGTCCCTTGCGCATAGCGTTCGACACGAACGCTTGCTCGGACGCAGCACCTTCGCCGTGCTGCTCCTTGCGCTTCATGTCCTCGTGCATCAGCCGAGCCGTCACGAGCTCCCACGTCAGCGTGTCGGCACGCGACTCCAACGCCGTGATGAGGAACTGGTACGACTCGTTCAAACTGCCGAGCAGCGTGATCACGAGGTCGTCTTCACTGACCGGAGCGCCGACTGCTTCGAGCTGCTCCGCCAGTGTCTTGAGCTTGTTGATATGCTGTTGCACATCATCGCCGTCCTCCATCATCGTCGCGAAGAAGCGACGACGCATGAAGAGCTTGTTGGCAAGCGTCTTCCTCTCGAAGTGCGCTTCCAGTCTTGACCATGCATCATGCGCACCCGAAGCCGAGCGAACCAACGGGAGCTGCGAGTCTTCCATCGCGAGGCACACCATCGCGAACGCCTTGCGCGACTTCCGCTGGTACATCGCTTGATCTTCGTCGCTCACGCAGTGCTCGATCTTGATCTCGCCGGACGTGACTTCCCACAGCTCGCGCTCTTCCAGCACCATCTGCATCTTGAACTTCACACGTGAAAGTTGGTTCCGTCGAACTTGTTGATGCGGGCGGTCGTGGTCGAGGACTCCATGCTGGTGGCGAAGGCTGATGGCGCAGAGTCGAACGGGCTTGGGCTCATAACCTGAAGGCTTGAGGCGTGGTTGGCGAAGGCACTTGGGTGGTTGGATGCAAAATGCAAAGTGATTGATTCATCGAGGTCCTTAGTTCGCATGCACACCTTCCTCTGTGCTAGCTACGTCTAAGCCTGCTGTGCAGTCGCTCCACTAGATACTTGTGCAATGTATCCAGTGTGGCGTAAACACGCATCCATGAGTGTAGGTCGTCACCCACAGCCATGTCCTACCTGCGTAAACACTCACCCACGCCATGGCGCAATCATGTCGGAATGATTGCCCTTGTGCGAGTGATGGTCACACCAGTCGAGGTCGTGACGCTGACTCGTCACGCGCTGGCTGTCGCTCGGCGAGGCGTCTTGAACCCACTGTCGAGAGCGTTGATAGAGCCAACAGTCGCTTTGAGAGAGATAAACGTGACTCGTGACGACTGCAAACAGTAAACCTCATGACGACACCGACAGTCGGAACGTGACGACATAAACCGGAACACCTTGCTCCTTGGTGGTGCGTCCACAATCATGACGACGTATTCGGGACAGTAAACCATTGAAAGTTGAAGGCTTGAGGCGTGGTTGGAAGACACTATGCAAAATGCAAAGTGATTGATTCATCGAGGTCCTTAGTTCGCATGCACACCTCCTCTGTGCTAGCTACGTCGAAGCCTGCTGTGCAGTCCGCTCCACTAGATACTTGTGCAATGTATCCAGTGTGGCGTAAACACGCATCCATGAGTGTAGGTCGTCACCCACAGCCATGTCCTACCTGCGTAAACACTCACCCCACGCCATCGCGCAATCATGTCGGAATGATTGCCCTTGTGCGAGTGATGGTCACACCAGTCGAGGTCGTGACGCTGACTCGTCACGCGCTGGCTGTCGCTCGGCGAGGCGTCTTGAACACACTGTCGAGAGCGTCGATAGAGCCAACACTTCCACTCGACTCGCCAGCGACGATGATGCCGAGCTTGGTCCGAAGAGCGTCGAACTGCGGTGCTGCGATCGCCTTCGTCATGATGTCCGCGAGCATGTCTTGTGTCGGACAGTACTGCAGCGCGACTTGACCGTCTTCGACCTTCTCGCGCACGAAGTGGTAGCGGATGTCGATGTGCTTGGTGCGCTGTGGAACTCGGGGTTCTTGGCCAACGCGATCGAGCCTGGTTGTCTTCGAGCACCAGGATCGAGTCGCCTGTCGCTGAGTTCGCCGAGTTCACGCACAAACGCCTTGAGCCACACCGCCTCTTGAGTCGCCTCGGACAGTGCCATGTACTCTGCCTCGGTCGACGAGAGCGCCACGGATCGCTGCTTCTTGCTTCGCCAGCTCACGCAGCCGCCGTTGAGCATGAACACGTAGCCGCTTGTGCTGCGGCGCGAGTCGTGGTCGCCCGCCCAGTCAGCATCCGAGTAGCCGTGAAGTGCACGATTGTCAAACTTGTCGTCGCACTTGCCAAACACTAGACCGAGCGTCGGAGTCGCTTGCAGGTACCGGAACACGCGCTTGAGAGCCTGCCAGTGTGTCGGACACGGGTCGGCAGCAAACTGGCTGAGCACTCCCACTGCAGCTGCGAGGTCCGGTCGAGTCGCCACCATGAGGTACATCAGGCATCCGACCGCGCTGCGGTACGGCACGCCGTGCATGGTCTCGTCGTGCTTGCACCCGCCGTCGCACATGGCCTTGGTCAGCTTGAGTCCCGGGTCTTGCGGCGTCTTCACGGGCTTGCAGTCTTGCATGCCGAACTTGGCCAAGATCGAGTGCAGGAACTTGGTTTGGCGCACGGACACAGTGCCCAGATCAAAGTCGCGCGCGATCTCCATGCCGAGGCAAAACTTGAGCTCGCCGAGGTCGGACATCTCAAACCGGTTGCTGAGTGCTGACTTGATCTTCGCCATCAGTGCGTCGCTGCTGCACGCAATGATGAGGTCGTCGACGTAGAGGACAATGAACGCCATCTTGTCTTCGCCGTTGCCGCACTCGCGCATCACGTACACGCAGTGGTCGGACTCACACTTGCCAAAGCCGAGACCGATCATGAACGTGTCGATGGTCTGGTTCCACATCCGCGGCGCTTGCTTGAGCCCGTAGAGCGACTTCTTCAGCTTGCACACGTAGTCGACCGGACACGCTGCTTCGACGTATCCATTCCGGCTGCTTCATGTAGATGTCTTCGTCGAGATCGCCGTTCAAGAACGCGGTCTTGACGTCCATCTGGTGCAGCATGAGATCGTACTTGGCCGCGAGTGCGAGCACCACTCGGATCGACGTGAACTTCGCAACTGGCGCGAACGTCTCGTCGTAGTCGATGCCGAACTTCTGCGCAAAGCCCTTCGCGACGAGCCGAGCCTTGTGTCGCTCGACTTCACCGTGCTCGTTCTCCTTGACCTTGAACACCCACTTGCAGCCGATTGCCTTGCGTCCCTTCGGCAGCGGCACAACGTCCCACGTGTCGTTCTTGATCAGCGACTGGAACTCCGAGTCGCACGCTTCCTTCCACTTGCTCGCGTCGCTGGATTCCATCGCCGACTCAAACGTTGTCGGCACTTCTCCCACTGAAGCCACGACGTGAGCAGCGTGGAGCGCCGAAAGATCGTCGAGCGAGGTCGGTCGAGTCGTCGAGTTGGCCGTCGCGTTTCGTCGATGCGCCGCTCATTCGAACCGACTCCCACTGTCGCCGAGCCGCTCGATCTCTTCGGGCGCGGTGTTTCCGTCACGTTTCTCAAGCGACTGCGAACGAACGTGACGCTTCGCACCGCTGATGTACTCCGGGCTGCTAGGCGGCTGTGGCTGCGCAGGTTGATCACCACTGCCAGGCACACCGTCTGAGCACCCTGCTCCATGTCCGCGTCGCCGACGCCGGACTCGTACTCTTCGTACTCTTCGTACTCTTCATCGGTGTCGTTGTCGATGAAGTCGACTCTGCTCCTTGAGCACCGAGTCGACGACCGTCGTCGAACTCGTCTTCCATGAACTTGGCGTCGCGACTCACAAACACTCGACCGGTCTCGATGTCTTCGAACCGATATGCTTTCTCGTGCTCCGAGTAGCCGATCGAACCGACAGCGAATCGCACGAGCGTCGAGCTTCAGTCGCTTCGGACTTGGTACGTGCACGAACGCGTGGCAGCCGAATGTCTTGAGGTTCGCGAGCAGCGGAGCCTTGCCGTTCCACACCTCGTACGGCGACATGTTGTCGATGTTCGAGCGACTTGGGCAACGGTTCCGCAAGAACGCCGCGGTCATCACGGCTTCGCCCCAGTACGGCTTGGACATCTTGGCGTGCTCGAGCATGCAGCGCGCGCACTCCACGAGTGTGCGGTTCATGCGCTCCGCCACACCGTTGAGCTGCGGCGTGTACGGCGGCCGTGAACTGCTGCACGATTACCGCGATCGGCGCAGATCTTGGCCATCTTTCCGCCGACTTGTACTCGCCGCCGTTGTCGCAACGCAGTGTCTTGACACGTCGGCCGGTCTGGGTCTCGGCCCACTTGACCAAACTGCGCGAACCTTACTCGACGACCTCCGACTTGTGCTCCATCAGGAACACAACGCAGTAGCGAGACTTGTCGTCGATGAACGTCGCGAAGTATCTCTTGCCGCCGAATGTCGAAGTCTGCATCGGGCCGCACACATCGCTGTGCACCACGTCGAGGAGACCAACTGCGCGCGCAGAAGTCGAGTCTTGGAACGAAGCGCGCGTTCTGCTTGCCGACCGCGCACCCGTCGCACAGCTCCCACTTGCCCGCTGCCGAGATGTCGATGCCGGTGCCGAGCTTGGTTCTTCACGATCATGTCGAGTCCAGCATGGCCGATGTGGCCGAGTCGAATGGTGCCACAAGTACGACTTCGGCATCGAGCTCGGTTCACTCGTAGCAAGTGCGTGCGCGTTCGCACGACTGTTGCCGCCATTGACTGGAGTCATGCTGAGCTTGACAGACCCTTGCCGAAGCTCTTGCCGATGGTCCACTTGGACCCCTTCAGCGTCGCAACGCACTTGTTGCTGCTCGAACGTGATCGGGCCGACGTCCTTTCGCAAACCGTGCCACCGAGAAGAGGTTGCGACTCAGTCCCGGCACGAACCACACGTTCGTGAGCACGCCCTTGCGAGGTCCTTGCGCAGTCTGCATGACCACCTCGACGTCGCCGCACCCGATTGCTTCGACCGTGCCATCGTCCGCGAGGTGCACCTTCACAGGCTTGATCGCACGATACTTGGTAAAGCACGACTTGGAGTGCGTCATGTGCTGAGTCGCTCCCGAGTCGATCAGCCACACACCACTCGCATCTTGAGCCGCGCTTGCACTTGAGCAGACAGCACCATCTTGAGCTTGAGCCATGAACAGATAGTCGCTGTCGCTGTCGATCACACGCGTGTCGTCGCGCGCAAGGTGCGCTTGCACGTGGCGCCGACGATCACCGTTGATGTTGTTCTCTCTTGGTTTCCGCAACGGGCACTCCGCGATCCAGTGGCCGTGCTTGCCGCAGTGGCGGCACGCGCCAGTCTTCTTCGCCGGACGTCCTTGCGCATAGCGTTCGACACGAACGCTTGCTCGGACGCAGCACCTTCGCCGTGCTGCTCCTTGCGCTTCATGTCCTCGTGCATCAGCCGAGCCGTCCACGAGCTCCCACGTCAGCGTGTCGGCACGCGACTCCAACGCCGTGATGAGGAACTGGTACGACTCGTCAAACTGCCGAGCAGCGTGATCACGAGGTCGTCTTCACTGACCGGAGCGCCGACTGCTTCGAGCTGCTCCGCCAGTGTCTTGAGCTTGTTGATATGCTGTTGCACATCATCGCCGTCCTCCATCATCGTCGCGAAGAAGCGACGACGCATGAAGAGCTTGTTGGCAAGCGTCTTCCTCTCGAAGTGCGCTTCCAGTCTTGACCATGCATCATGCGCACCCGAAGCCGAGCGAACCAACGGGAGCTGCGAGTCTTCCATCGCGAGGCACACCATCGCGAACGCCTTGCGCGACTTCCGCTGGTACATCGCTTGATCTTCGTCGCTCACGCAGTGCTCGATCTCTCTCGCCGGACGTGACTTCCCACAGCTCGCGCTCTTCCAGCACCATCTGCATCTTGAACTTCCACACGTGAAAGTTGGTTCCGTCGAACTTGTTGATGCGGGCGGTCGTGGTCGAGGACTCCATGCTGGTGGCGAAGGCTGATGGCGCAGAGTCGAACGGGCTTGGGCTCA